>VBVQ01000452.1:0-58674 GCA_011636635.1 Tetramorium simillimum | reverse complement strand
AGTGAAATGGTAACCACATTTGGCGCGTTTCTTGAAAGTGTTGCAGGAAAAAAAATCAGTCTCATTACTTATTTGGCGCACTGTGTATATTGATGTAAATATGGATTTCGTAATCAGCTTATAAACAGAATCCCTGCAGTGTAAAACAATTAGTACCGTAAAAGAATCCATTATATACATATATATATACATATTTGTATATATATATATATAATATATACATATTATATATATAATACGTATATATATATATATATATAATACAGATTATTTCCTTCAAAATGTTTTAACTGTTCATATCAAGGAAATATCGCGTATATACGATATGTAATATCATAATTCTCTCACAAACAAATCTCGATTTACTCCATTTTATGTTCTGCATACATTTCATCTCGCGGGCGTAGCAAAAGCTATCTTGAAAAGGTCTTGTTTAACGAGCTAAGGGTCGACGGTGCACTTTACGAGTGACGTTAGAAGATCTTAAATGCAGGTAAGAGAAGAGAAAACAGCCGTTACTGTACTACAGTCACGATACGATATGCAAAATGAAAAGCTTTTGTACAGCACGGCGACTGTATGAGCGATCAGACTTTAGCTCGCGATCTTCAAAAACGTTTTGACCTTGCATTTTTTTTATCGTAATATTGTTCATATCAAGCGAATTATTTCATGTTTTAATTCTACCCAATATTGCAAAGAACATATATTTCAACATGAGACATTTTATTTTTAAGTATGTTTTCCTCGAGATTATACTTTAATGCAATTGTTATAAATTTTTCAATAAAAATGTTGGATGTACATTATAAAAAAATATATTATATATTAGTATTAATTTCATATTTTCATAAAAGTATTATTTACGTAATATTATCTTGCAATATAATAAGTTATATCAACGAGTAGAAAATATATAAAATATTAAATATGTCGGATATTTAATAAATTAAATTATTAAGCCATAAATGTTTTTATGACCTAATTTAAGGTAAAAACGTATTTTCGAATGACTTTTTTTTAGTTTTATCCTCTGCATAAACTTACACCTCTGCATAAAATTACAGATTCGGTTTTAATTTCATGCAGCCTTAAAAAAAAGTTATAATCAAGGATTGAAGAATTTATCTCAATGAATTTTTCCGTGCAGGCCTAATTAAGAGAAGTGTAGAAAGTCCATGAAAATATTTTCTAAGAATTTTTCAATGCAACTTTAATGCACAACGCCGAAAAAGATGTAATTTTTTCGTGAAAAAATATCCAGTAGAAGAAGCCGTGCATTTAGCAAGTCACATTTTCACTCATGAGTTATTCATGTGTGCATCATAGATGTATGCTTTTCGTGCATATATTAAATCCGATTCAAGCCCGCTATATTCGAACGTGCAAGAGTCGAGCTGCTAAGTCTTTTTATACACAAAAACATATCGTTCTATTAATTTACTGCGATCTGACTTTCAAAACAAGTTATCCTGTTACGAGAGAATATATGCTCGGAGCACATCTGGAAAGGGAAAAAGAGAATACGTCGCATCATCGAAACGAAATGTTTGTATCAATCAGACGAAGGCAATTTTATTCTGATTGAAATACGTTTAAAGGGTTTCAAACCGCTTAATGTAATTTCTCGAGGAAAACAGCACGAGAAAGATTTTCGCATTTCCCTTACGCGAGCTTGCGTTGTTCGCCGCATTCATCGGCCGACATTTCCCGGTTGAAAGCCTCGTAGACGCGCAATCTATTTTCGAACATACGTCCCAGTTGAACGGCGCCCGGCAAACGTTTGCGTACTAACCGACAAACACATGTTTGTACTTGGAATGTGACGCGACATAATTACTGCGGTTTGCCAGAGTACGGTTGAAAGACGCAAACATGGTAAACCAGGAAGGAAGAATCACGGATAAGATTTTTCTTCCACTCAGTAATTAACTCAGTAATTTTAAATAGGATAACATAATAAAGTAAAAGAGGTGTATAACAATATATACCCTTTACATAGCTTCTGCATTGTGCGTGCCTCTCGCTGCACCGACGTATTTTCAAGAAACGAGAGACTGTTACAAGAAAAGCAAAATGTAACATGTTTGATGAACTGTGCGGAAATTAAGTAATCGCACTTCCAGCTTTATGCCTCGAAAATAACTGAAGATAACGCTATATGCTGTGCTTTTCAGGAAAATGAGAGACGACACTGGGTCTTTAGATAAAGCAAGGTAATTATTACAAAGAGAACAAAGCGCTTGTAATATTCAGCATTACTCAATTAACTACTTTCGTAAAATAATTAACTTTTTAGTCGATAAAGCTTGTAGTAACATTAACGTTTTATAATATTTAATAGCTTTTACTTTATGGTTCATGGATTTACAAAAAAAATATATTACTGTCTCTTTTATATTAAAACAATATAATTTCCAAAATCAAAGATAATGTATGCAAACGTAGTGCACGCATGTAGAATTGTCTGTTCAATCGTATTATTATGTAATTGATATATCATCGTGTAGTAATACGCAATATTGAACGCAACATTAAACGCGCCATATGCAGCAATCGTGAAACACATATTTGTACATATGCCTCTGCGTATCCGCAGGGCTTTATGAACAGGGCAGGATATTCTAATATAACGTAAACAAAATGAACACTATATTCCTGGTTCGATCAAACAGCATCGAATTAATTCTAAACATGCCTGAAATGTGCACGATTCGCATGACAAAGGAACGTTAGTCTGTGGTAAGCGAGCACTTGCCTTTACTTACGAATGACAAGAACAATTACATTTGACTCGCAGTAAGGCTTCAATGCAGAGCTCTTTGTCGAAAAGTTTTATAGAGATATTGCGTCTTTAGCAAGATCACACGGACTTCTCTTAAGAAAGAAGTAAAAAATAATAGTATAGTACGTCTTCTTGAGATTATATTAATAGATATGTAATAATTATAATATAAATGATATATAATTAATAGATATATAATAATTTGCTAGTTTTGATTATAAAAAGGAATTTAGAAATTTATCCATTGTAATTTTTTCTTGGAGCTTAAAGATCTTGAATTTAACCTCGAGAAAAGAAATTTGGAATTTTCACGTTTCATATCAGTTAATAATTTTCTTAATAATTAAAAAAGCTTTTACTGAAAGAAGTAATAAATCTGGATGAATATGGCAAATTCATAAATCGTCAAAGGGTTCATGTTTGATGCAGTTGATGAGAAATTATATCGTGATAATAACGCAACATCAACGTGCGCAACCACAGAGTACGTTTCATGTATAATTTCGTGTTTACTCTGTAGCAAATCCAATTCATCATAATGAAATAATCATTTACATCACAATAATTGGCATCCCGGTAGATTAGCGCGGTATATAATAAATATTAGGTATTTTCCCGGAGATACATCCGCAAAATTGAATTGTCGTAATTGCATAAACGTATCTCTGGCTTTGTTAACAAATCGCGTATTCATATCACTTAACCTGTCCGTTATTTAACCTGTTCCCGAATTTACGCAATAAATTTCCATTCGATTTCTACCAACTCCATTATTTTTTTACGTGCCGGCGGACGAAAAAGGTTAACACGGCGCGTACGGATGATCGCCTCGGGCTACCTTGAAAATACGAACACAATGGCAGTGCACGAAATTCGATCATTCAACTACTCACTCTAGAAAGACCTCGGATTCGCTTCGGGGCAACACCAACCTCGGCAATACGATGGCCTTCTTCCGCCGGTTCTTGAGCGTCTGCGTGACGAATTGGAACTCGGAGGTCTGCATGGGCGAGTGCGGGCTCAGGATCGTGATTTTGCGGTCGCTACCGCCCGGACTGGTCAGGGAGAACACGCTGGTCGGTGGCGGCAAGCTCAGGTGCTGCGGTATTTTCCTCTCCAACCCGGTGTTGGCGAACAGGCCGCGTCTCACCTCGGCGTTCAGGCTCTCCTCCCGATGGAGGTTCTCGCTGCTTCTCGACTCGACCGTCACGATCCTGCGCACGTCCCTCGTGGACGCCGTCAGAAAACTTCTATAGTGAGTCTTGGTGGAGCCCAGATGCGTCTCCGAGGACGAGGAGAGCGATTCCATCGACTTGGAGTCCTCGCAGTAGCGATCGTCGGCGCTCAGAAAGTTTCTCGACGATCGCAGGCTCTCCATCGATCTGGCGGTCACCTGGCTGCTAACGCCACCGGCCGTCAACAGGTGCTGCTGCTGCTGCTGCTGCTGCTGCTGGCGTTGCTGTTGCGTCTGCAGCCTCGAGATGCTCTTCACCTCGGGCTCGTACTCCTCCTGGCTGGAGCTGGACTGCGGGCTGCGATTCGTCACCATGAAGAGACTGCCCAGTCGCGAGCTGTCGCTCACACGCAGGGACGACACCGTTGTCTTACTACGCTGAGACTCGGCGTCGTCCGAAATGTCCAGGGAGCGATATTTCTCGTATAATTTCCGCGACCTAACCGATTGCGATGCATCCTCGTCTTTCGGCAAATTCTCCACTTCGTTTTCGGACGCGCACTCCATCGTATCGGAATCTTCGGCCGACTCCTGCGCACGCAAAATCTGCTGGCTGATCTTGGTGGTAAATTTAGACGTGGTAGACGTAGACGTGATTTTTGTGGAGAGCCGATTCACCAGCGTGACCGTCTCACGTGTGTCCTCGGTATCATCCTCGTCCATCTTCGAAGAATCGCTAAATTATTCGGAAAGCACTGACAAAAGTCGTTGCGGAACAAAAAAAACCAAGGTTTTTTTCTGTGATAATGCGATGTCGCTTGCGGTTGTCGGAAGATTATTCGGAGGTAATTAATTCAGAATTAAACTTGTCCATTTAGATTGTTGTGAGATGAAGCAATCGAACTGTCAACTTTTCAAACAGGACGCGATTCCACGTGGATTTCTTCGCCGTCAGATTGGAACGCACCGTTCTCGGCACTTCTTTTTTTTCAACAGCATTGCGTATTTCATTTACACGATCTTGTCGCTTACCAGCCAACAAGCTGAAAATCAATGTTACCTTTCAATATTTATGAAACAATTTTGTTTAGTTGGAGCACTTGGAGCCACTTTCGATGTTATTTCTTGTATTCTGCTTCTTTACTTTTATTAGTCCCGTTAACAATTCTTATAATATCATATAAAATCCATTAGTGATCCTTTAAACGTTTTATTATTGAAGCTACTGTATATTTCTAAATTTTGTTGCTACGTCAACACTATAATAAATGAAATTTTAAATAATAACAAGTAAACGAACATGTCGGTGTTAAACACTGTGCATGTGAGATCAAAGAGAAAGCGCTAAACCGGAGCGCTAAGATTAAAGCGTTCGAAAGAAAATTGAACTATCGACAGTTACGTTTAAAAAAATGTTTACTGCATGTAAATTCGTCGTTGATACCTTTGTACAATAGCAATTTTAGCAGTACACATTTTTTCAATTACAGACGAGTAATTGAAAATGGTTTGAAAGTATTAAAATGCCGTTGTTTCTATATTGCATGTCAACCGAAATTAAAATAATCGAGTCCATCGTATTTAGTAAATTTTACATTTTAGAAATGGTATAAATTTTCAAAAAATTCAAAAATATTTATACACTTCATAATTCTTTCACAAACACAAAAAATAGTTGATATTGTTCTACATAACAAAGGATTACAATAATAGGATACAAAATTTGTGCAAAATACGAGAAGAATAAATTAACTTTATTTGTATCCAGAATGTGAATAAAAGATCTTATGATTATATACATATATGTATACTCTTGACATTTAATTCATGAATAAAGGAATAAATTCACGACTTAAACACAATTATTCTTTCTACGGCAAGTATTTGCATAAGATACTTGTGTGCAAAAGAAAGCAAGTAAGAAACGGAAGAAACACTCAGTAAATTGTATATGAATCATCATTGCAACGTTGAATATTTTCATCCGCGCATAGAAACAATTTTTCACGTCTCATTCATGTACATGATCACTGATTTTCTCCTATATTCAATTAACGGATCGATTGTAACCCGATCGTAATTAAATTGTTTGCTATCGACATCTCCCCCTGTCTCTCTTTCTCTTTAACTAGGACATTTATAGCTTCCGCAAGAGTTGCCATGTCCGCGAAATTCACGAATTAAAGCATCTGTACGCGAAGGCACAGGCTTCCGGGTTCGAAAGCTCCGCTTTCAAGTAACATGCAATTGGCGCACGAACAAGAATTCGTTACAAGCTCGCAACAATAGTCACCGGTAGAGACAATAGCTACAATAAGCACATTGCGGTAGAATCATTCGATTGCATCCCCCTTTAAGTTGAATGTTACATCTGGCTTTAGCATTTGTGTCGTATAAATGAGAAACGCTCGAACGCTTTAAGTGATAGCTGGCTTCTTTGTGTATCTAGAACTCGTCGCGACAATCATCATAGGTAACGATCTCCCGAAACGGAAAGAGATACAGAAAATACATGTCTCGAACGCATACGCATTCTTTCGCTGATATTTATCGCGTAAAATATCATTTGCTTTTTTTGCCAAGAATTTCCCGGTTCGTTTTAGGAACAACAATTTTCTACGTAGAACACTTCGCGATTTTTTTATGTCCCATAGTCGCGAGCAAATAACGCGCGCATTCCGAGCATTACTCACATGAACAAAGTAATTCGCGGTATTAAGGGTCGCGTAGTTGTTGTGGCATGCAAATAGCATTAATTAATACATGTGGGCAAGCGCATAAATTATTTCAGCCGGTTGTAAACATAAATGCTATAATCGAGATGACTATTATATACAGTATTACATACGTCTAATCTAACATTAATAAATTTATTCCACATGTTTGTCATGTTAATTGATTTAGTTTACTTCGGATAATGAATAATATTGAGCGAAATCACGTTGCACCGATGACAGGAAATTTAACAATGAACTTGATAAATGTCAAATGTCGAATACGAGATGCGACGATCTTTATTGCGATCGCGTGTCGTAGCAATAATTATAGTTTGACGAGCAATTTCAAATCTTCGTAACAACTTCTGTGTTGATTACATCGCGCCGGAAGTCAATCAGATGGCCATTCGATCTTGAACGAACGTTCTATTAAAAATTAAAAATCGGTCCGGAATATAATACCGGAAATTAAAATAAATTGCTTTAAAATATCACAAATAATAATATAAATCATAAGAGCCGCGTGTACTATTGCATCTGTTCCGTACATTTTTCCTTTAATTAAAAAAGTTTCTTTGCCAAGTTTCAAATTAATGTTCTACTTATGATACTCTTACGGGAAATTTTTATACATCGTTTTCATCTTATCGATCTCTAAACCGTAATAGCACGACAAATCATTGTTATAGTTAATTCATTTCCAAAGATATTGATCTACGCGTTAAAATAATTACATACTTATTCTAGCTGTACAGAAAAAACGCAGATACGCTGCCGCTTTTAACAAATCGGCCGGCTTGTAAATAGATGCCAAGAAATTCTGCCAAATATTTGCGAAACTTCTCGTTATCTATATCAAAGTACAGCAGGCAAAAACGACCTTCGTTAATTTAACGTCTGAAAGCGCGTCCAACTGCCGTTCAACATTTAATATTTGATAGTTCATGATTGGAACCTCGATATCAAACTTCCAGTGTATATTCGAACTTTTTCACCTTCGAAAAGAAAGTCTTAATTTTATTATGTTATTAAAAATTACACGTTCAATTCCTTTATAAAGTATTAAAAGTTTATTTTTGGAGACGTTGAGCATTTTATGATAAATCTTTGCACTTTAATATTAAAGTTTCAAAACTGTAGTTTTGAGTTTTAATTTTTACTAAATTTCGACATTTTTCTCATATGTGATATTGACATGTAATACGGGTATTTAAACTTTTATAAAAGATTAACGCGTTGCCCCGTAGTTTTGATGGAAAATCCGTTTTCGTAATCAGATTTCGTATCGTAAAAACGCTATTTTTTCGGAATGATCTTTTATTCTAAACTATCAAGGACGCCCACGTTGGGACCATTCAAGCATATCTAGCTGCAGATTACGTGGCCGATTGCACGCGAGGCTTTACTAGCATTTTACTTATTGATCGCGCTTTCACGCTGCATAGCGAGCTTCCACGAAATCGTCGGCAAGGAAAATCTGCACAATACAATCTCGAGATATGAGCTTATTGTCATTGCAATGAAATTCGAAAATTGCCAAGATCGCATTATCGTTATGCCATCCAAATATATTACACTTCATATTTGTAAACCAATGTAATTATTGGATATTATGGCTATCGTACGTATTAATTAATTGTACGTTCATTAAGAGAATATTAATGACTAAATATATATATAACTTGGCGAGTAGATATATAATTTATAATTGACACACATGTCTATACCTGAGGAAGTAACATGCATTACTCAACAGAAACATCAAAATTAACTGAAAATTATATTAACTGAGATGTCAAATAATAATGTAAAGTATATATAGAATAATAATTATTTATGAATTAAACAACTCGTAAATCATGACATATTCTACAATCGATAAAAAAGAATTTTTTTCTAAAATTTAAAGATTTTAAATGGAAACGACTGCAGAATTCAGCAGTAGACCATAAACTGCACTTGGCAAAAGTCGTCGTACAATCTGCAGCCTCTTTCTATAATCAGGACACGTACCGTAATCAGCTGCGATTGTCTCATCTCGAAAGTAGGTCGTATCAAATTCAACGAACTAACAGGTCGTAGAAATTTCTGGGGACGCGGTAACCTTGTTCCCGGCTTAAATGAATTGCCGACCCCGGCGATTCCGCGACGGCGGGGCAGTTACGATTTGTTGATGACCACCGGCGTGAAATCGTTCGCAGTGTTTCGCCACCCACGCGAGACACAGGGTAAGGCTACCCCCTCACCAGTACGATCCCGGGGAAACACGCCACTTCCGGTTGGATCCGTTTACCGGGCTCTATATTCGGTCTCATCGATTCCGGCAATGCACCAGCTGGTGCACCCAGATTGGGAGAAATGTTGGGCTCTCTAGGTCAAATGGATTCACTAGATTCGTCCTTTCACCTGCATCCATCACGGTGCCACGCGATTTGGCCATTTCGGTCAAGCGGTAGACCATGAGGTACTTCATCTCGCGTATATCTCTATGCATTTAAATGGGATTGACACGAGCGCGAGTTTCCTTTGTAAATGTTACCCTTTGTAAATGCTATAATAACGAGAAACCAAACTTTCCTTCCTTCTCTGCAGGTAGCTTCTTCTTATCGCAAATTATAACAGAAAAATTTTATATCTGCAATCTTTCTACACATTCTTTTTTGCTGTCGTCAAAATAACGAGCGTTTTCCCTACAAGAGTATTTTATATGATTATTCAATATGAAAATAATTTGCAAGCGAAAACGTTCTTTTGAAGGATTTTGTTAGCAATATTGATTCTCGATTGATTAGAGACCATCTGTGTATTTTTTGCAGCGCTCGTTAAAACAGAATCCTAAGATTTGCGAATTAATTCAACTTCAATGCATAGTAACTACGAAACTGTCAAGGCCATTGGAAACTTGACATCGTCGCAAATCCAAACGGAGATTCCGCGTATAAAATGGGATATCTACCTCTCTGCAAACAGTATGACGGATGCTTAACGTCGTTCTATATTGACAGTAACGTAAACGCATGAGAGCTGCGATTCAACTTTCTTATGTGCGGATGATTGAAGAGCTTTTCCGCATTTTCAGAAAGTTCGGAGAAATATAAACTAACATAAGCCAATAAAAAAATCATTCAAACAAAGAGAAGAATCTGAAGAACTAAATCGTCGTTATATTAAAAGAGTAGTATTTGTACGTACTGTAACGTTGCTCCAGTAAACACAAGTACGAAAAAGCAAACATTAAAATGCAAATGTAATATTAATAAAAGTTCCAATTCCGATAGAATTGATTGACTTTTCTTATTGATGTATTGTTGCAACTGTTAAAACACATATATAAATAATACCGATTATTTTAGCGGGTACATCAGTGAGAGAGAAATGTGTTTTCCTTCACTTATAATATTCCGATGAAACCAACAATTACAATTTTCGTATCGCGTATGTTTATTTACATATAATTTCAATTTTTCATAAAATACCGCGCGATGTCAAAACACACTATCGGATGCATGATAAATGCGTGAAACGGTATATCACGCTCGTGGCTCAGGTGTTTATGTTTCCGCATTGAAGGATCGACGGGGAAAAATGCTCCAGGGTATCACGCGGAAATCAGGGGCCATTGCGTAAAGGCCTAATACGGCTGCTTTCGCAATCTGCGTCGGCAAGGTTCCACTAATTAAACGCACGATATGCCGCGCTCGCGTTACAAACCCACTTGCGTAATAAACTCGCACATTTATCTATCTCTGTCATGACTTCAATCTAAAATTACGCGCTAAATCACGTTAGACACGGGTCACGTATAATCAGGAGCGACCGATATGAGTGAAATCAGGCAAAAACAAATACTCGTTAATACCGTTTACTGTTTAAATACCGTCGTCCTGCAACGTATTTATCGCATATGTGCAGACGTTCTCCGTTCCGTTCACAAGCTGTACGCTTCGTTGGAGAATTTAATAATGTTCTCATCGATTCCCTCTAATGAAACATGCAACGCTGTAATGTCGCTAATGTAAAAAAAAAGCAGCTTTCTATAATGCAATCTCTGTAAGTAATTACAAACATTGCGTCGTTTGTCTTTTTCGTAATTATTCCATACACAATTACCGTTTCAGAGTTAACTGCGACCATTCAGTCTTAACTTTGCCCCGCAGTTTGTTCGGGCGATGAGAGGAAAATTAGCCGGACTCTCGACTTCAGTTTCTGTGTTATCAGACGAAGTTGAAAATGGCACAACTTCACTTTTGATTCTCTAATTCATCATAATAAATTCGTAATAAATATACATGGCTTCCGTAGCTCTACACTGGGAGAAAAATATAGTTACTTTTGGACCCAAAACCATAATTTTGTAATATTTCTAACACGAAATATAATTAACTTAACTATATTCGCCATTATGTTAATCATAATTATCATTAGAAATATCATAAAATTGTGGTTGAGTCCAAAAGTAACTATATTTTTCTTTCAATGTACGAAACAACGCGTAAAAATCGTCTTTTGCTTGCCAGCCGATATTCATATCGAACTCCGATATCGAACATCTTATATTGAAATAATGTACGCAGATGCTCTCGACATCTGTGTTAATTATTAAATGGATTATTTAATGGATTCCGCAAGAACCGCCTCGTGCTCTGTTGTTATACCGCGCCTGTGAAATCACGTGAACGAGTGGCGTTGGAAGCTGACAACGCTGACAACGCTCGAGGACACGGCATCAATTATGGAAATGGTGAAGTACGATATATAATACTTGCACATCCAGAGAAAACTGGAATGAACTTGTTTATCACGTACGAGGCGCGCAAATGAAATTTCAATCAAACCCTCTCTACGCATTATGTTGCGATATAGGAGACCGTTCGCCCGCGGCACGCTGGTCCCTGCCGGTAATAATTATACAGGATGATTCATTATCGTTCACCCGCGAAAGGCTTCGCTCGAAATAAAATAGGTGAGCCCCGCGTTGTTGCCAGAAATAGACCGCGCGACGGGAGTGCGGACGCGGACTGCCGAGTGCGGACAAATACCTTCCGATTTAAACCGACGAATGTTGCTACTCGCAGCGTCTGACAGGCTCACTTAAAATCCCCCTCGAGAATCGCATCGTATCGCTATTGATAGGCGATCCCATTGATATCATCTTTCACTTTCAGCGTAAGTGGTGCGTATATACGTTTCACTTTTTTACATAAATCCCCGTTTACACATCTCACATTTCGTGTCGCGAAACGTGCGCCATAAAATATCTTATTCCGTAGCGTTACCGTTAAAATGAGCATAAATTTTATTAAAGAGCTATATACGCAGAAAATCGCTTTAAATAACTTCCTGATAAATAAAAAAAAGTTATACGATACAATTTGCATGATATATTTACGGAAATGATTCATAGCTAAAATGTACACAGTATGAAAGTACACAGAAAAACGATATTATACTTTATTACCTCTTCATAACAATTAATATCAACGATATTAAAAGTCGTCTGGCTTTGTAAATAATTTTCGAATAATTTTCGAGGAGAATATCAAGTTTAAGTCAATGGAAACATTAACGACGTATAATTTTATTCCGCGAAATTGGCTCCACTTTAGCTTTGAACGCAAAGCCGTTGATCGTGAAGTGATTTAATTTAAATCGAAGCGAAAATTGTGTCCAAGTTCCATTCCACGTTCCATCGTCTCTCTCTCTCTCTCTCTCTATCGCCGGTGCTTTTTGCTGAACATAAAATATCTTTTAACTTAATTACAAATAATGAGACAATTCGGGACTTTATGCGGTACACGTCGGTGCCAATGAACTTCAGAGCAGTAAAACACGAACATTAGAAGAACTTGGACAATTTAATTAACTTGCAATGATATAACTGCGCGTAAATTCTGATACTGCCTTGAGATAGAGACCTGATAAGCGACCTTGAGATAATTACAATTGATTTCGGACATTTGATATTATAGCAACTGATCAGTTTAGTTACAGTCTTTTAATTTTGAGCACGTAGATTGCGAAAGAGAATTATTGGAATGCGAAAGAAAATTATCGGAGTCTCGTTTACATTACGTCTTACATTTTACTGATATATCGAGGTTAACGAACACACAATTTAACTTGCTTCATTACCGCGAATTCTTTCGGGAGAATTTCCTCATGGAGAAGAGCACGTAGCAAGTTACACTGTAAGGCACTTGTACGTGAAACGCAAGAGAAATCAACTATAGAGGAAGTTTTCGAAAGCGTCGAAACGTAGTACGTGAAGTCTCAAGGTTCAAGTAACAAGTTGTCCCTCCAAATCTTCTTATCACACGAAACGGATACTTTCATCGAGTTGTTCAAATGCATAGAATGAAATTTTCTGATTATAGGTGGTAATTGTGAAAGGGGAAAATAAAATTTAATCTAAAAATAAAATGTAATAAAATGGAATTCAGGTGTAACTGCAGAAGCACGCGTGGGACTGCTTTATACGCTCACGCGATGGCTATTGGTATAAGGAAGTGGAAAAAAAAGGTGAAAATCCCCTGAGGATAGTTCCACTCATTCATTCAAGTAAAGTTCCATTCCTTCAAAGGATAACTTTATCCCGGAAATGTGCAGCTGTTGTAAAAACGAGGGGAAAGAAAAGAGATTTCCGACGTGACGCAAATAATAAATTGTCCACGAGATAATCTTCTTTGTTTCGTCACCTAATAAAATTTTTCCTAACTTTATATATCGCCCTAACTTTATGTTTCTTCCTCCCCCTTTTTACTTCTTTTCTTCGAACTTTTCTCGCAATAACTGTTTTCTCCATTTGATTCCGACGCTAGTAATCTCCCAGTATATAATTGCCACATGATATTTTATATCGCATTAATTATAAATCAAAAAGGATGAGACATGCTGGCAGCTGGCGGCGACAAGCCTGTGATTTTCAATGTATCGATCGGTCTTAATATGCCACTTGCATACCCCGTAATTTTCAACATCACTGAATAATCTATATTTAATAAGAAAAATTAGTTTTTAATTTATCGCAGAGTACGGGAAATCCAGTCGCATCTGCGAAATATAACAATTCATAAACCTATCAATGAAAATTAATTTTATGGCGCAAAAAAACTCTTGCGCTTTTAAGCTCGAGGCAAGATGCATCGTTTCCGCGCCGGTCGGACATATCTTTCTCCGTTACCTCAGCGATACTTTATCCAGTTTTCAGTGCATTCATATTTCCGGCGAAATCTCGAGTTCTCGACAACGATTAATTGCGATCCTCCGAACGCATATTAAACGTGTCTTAGATTTCTCGGGAAAGTGGACCGAGGAAATTTGACTTAAGGATGCCTTAAATCACACGCTCTCGAGCACTACAATAAATCATAAGAATGATTGTTATAATCTTCTTAACGACCGAGGACCCGAGTGGATGTAAAAGGGTCTCGGAAAATATATATGTGTACGCCCGGTAAACTTTACAGGCACTCAACTTGGGTGGCTGAACGAATCTCGAAAATATGAGAGAACGGGCGCGTCTGTAATTGTCGCCTTGAGACTGTCACTCAGGAGAAGATCTTCTTCAGCGTAATCATTTGCGACGATGTGCGTCATGCGTGGAGAATGTCTTGTGCATTCAGAAACAGCTGTTTTGATGTTCTTTTCGGTTATAAATAAGCGTTCTCAAAGTGGATCAGTCACTCATGAGGATATGAGCATAGTTCTCCGGGGACTGCACCGGTTCCTACAATATTGCAAATCCTGGCACGCAGCCAATAATGTATATCTCAAACAAAATCGGAGTATAAGGTACAGCGAGGGAAGGGAAAAAATGGAAGCCTCGGGAGAGATGGGGTAAAAGCCATACATCCGTTTTCTAGGTTGGAATTTGAAATTCATGCCGCCAGGTCGTGCGAGCCGCGTGTAAAGAAAATACGATACAGCGTTTGTTCCAGAATTATTCACTGTTACGAGAAACGCATGCAACGCAGAAGACGTCGAGTAATGGCATAAATTATTTCGAAGACTTAAGAGGTTTACTTCAGGAGGAACGCGCCTTTCTGAAATATTCTCTTATATTAAGAAAGTATGAGTATATTAAACGCAACGTATGATCAGATAAAATCTTCTAAATGTCAAGAAAATAAAGAAAGGAAAATTAATTTTCTGGTGAAATAAAATGTAAGGATTAAATGGCAACGATATCGTATAATTTCTCCTTAACACCTATCCGTGCGTTAAACGTGAAATAAAGGCACGTGGACATAGGTAATTGGAGCGGCTTGTATGTCACGCCGGAAGTTGAGTATCGTTGACCTCGTCGGCGCTTCTAATAGAAAATCCAACGACACTGTCGTCCCTGTATAAACCATCCATTTACCTCGGCCAGCCGAGTGGATGATGGCCACTACGGGCTTCCGTCGCGTAATAAATCACATGGTAATCACGATTATCGCCATCGATCTACGTTAATCACTCGGTAAATCTTTGCGATATTGTTAAGTAGAATTGCAAGTATTTAACACGTTTTGAAAGACGAAAACGCGTATATCTTTCCGTTTTCTTTCTCCAAGAAAATTTACCATACAGGAAATTACAGTATATCTTTTACATAAAGTTTACTTTGACAAGTTTCTTTACGTCAAATCGTCAATAATTTTAATAAATTTGATATTAATTAAAGTAGATATATATTTTTTAAACTTAACTACATTTTTTAATTATTTAGATACACACACTGAAAGAAAAATGTAATTACTTTTTCGGACCCAACCACAATTTTATATTTCTAATAATAATTATGGTTAACATAACTAACGAAGCATATAGTTAAGTTAATCATATTAATGGTTTGAAATATTATAAATTAATTAATTAATATTGTAAATTAATTAATGTTAAAAATTATGGTTGGATCCAAAGTAACTACATTTTTCCTTCAGTGTAGACATTTTTCAGTGTTTTTAAAATTGGGCCTAAAATTTTAATTAAATTATTTAATTATAAATCTTTTTTATTATAAAAAAATTTGCATATAAATAATAAGCATTCTGCATTATTATTCAGGAAAAATTGCTCTTGGCGAATATAGTGATATTTTCAGGCTAAAAAGTATAGAGAGGTCAAAGGAATTCATTAACGGCATCAGCAAGGCACGTTAATTCTAAAACGGAGTTCTCGTTGAGTTCTGCGTTAATTAGGAGCGGAAATAACTGTAATAAAAGCAACATGAAATGTATTTCGAATTCATGTAATTCAGGCAATGCGCCTTTCGTTCATGATACCTTATTCATTTTGATCTAATGGTGGCAGGAAGGAAAATTATATTATGCTCATTCCAAAATTCTTTTTTATATAGATTTCTCTCGCGTGTGCTACGTATATTATATTATATTATACAAAATTATATAAAAGTATGTCAAAATGTTTTAACTTCACTGTAATTGTACAAATTATGCACAGCATCTGGATAATATTATTTAGCGTTAAAGCGACGAACGCTGAGTTCGAATAATTTCGAAGTTGTCCGCCTCAAACGTATTAGTTTGTCTCGTTAAATAAAATAATCGATATAATTGGAACAGGTACGTGCGACATTATAACTGCATGCGTGAACCGCAGTTTAACCGCGAAAATGATGAAAGGATAACAGCACTGTATATCCCGACCAACCACATGTGCATCCGACACATTTATTGTCGTTAACATAACACTGTCTTTAGTCGGCCCCTTAATTAATCCTCCATTGTGACGCGAAACGTATTTGATTACGCGAAACGCCTAATCCACATTCAGCTCAATCGTGTTACCGGTAAGTTAAACGGCAGATTAAATTTTGATGCGCAGATTTACAATGCGCCAGATTTACGTACAACTTAAATATAACTTTAATATTCGCGAAACGCGTTTCTCGTCGGATACCCTTTGTTTAAAATTTTTATATATAGCGCGGCTTTGATACTTAATATTATAAATGGATTCGCTCTGAACACATTTTCGTATTATTTTAATCCCCAAACGGAATCTTTCATTAAAGTCGTATTGAAGCACGGATTATTTGAATACGAACAATAAAACGATGATGCTTTGTCTGTAATACGCGAGTTACTTCGGAGACCGGCTCGCACGTGCCTCGTAATCACGGTTTATTTCCCGTTGACATTCTCTGTTTCTTCCTTTCTTCCGTCATTTGTATCTATTTCCGACATATTTCTATCTCTTTTCGCCTACACGAAATTATTATCAATTTATTTTGGTTTTATTTTAATTTGTGCGACTAAGGTCTCGTCTG
Organism: Tetramorium simillimum; assembly: GCA_011636635.1. NCBI lineage: Eukaryota > Metazoa > Arthropoda > Insecta > Hymenoptera > Formicidae > Tetramorium > Tetramorium simillimum. Next base: position 41,725 of record VBVQ01000452.1, on the reverse strand, counting down.
AAGAAAATCTTTTTTGAAGAATGAGGGCGGAAAATGAAAAATGTTTGTAGATGCAATTATTATTAAATTTTCATAAAAAATTTGAATTATTCGTAGCTTTAATGCAGTCTCATCTGTATCTCATTAAACGCAAAATATTTTAAATATCGAAATTTAAAAAAACGAAAGTGATTGAAATAAGGTACAACGAAAAGAGTCAAGATAAAAAACAGATGCAGTGACAATGGACGCAGGTGCAGAAGCACCTAAATTGCTTTTTCTGTATCTCTTGAACGAGTTTTAGGTTCCGTGACAGTTACAAACGAGCGGGTGATTTAACGAAAGAAAATTTTAAACTTTCAGATGAAATATGTGTTTAACGACATGATCCAACTTGTTCTTGGTAATTCTTAAAAGTCATTTATAACATTATCTGTCCCTGTCCGTGGTTTTGAGACGATTAGAACGACTGCAATTTATGTGTTTGAAACTGAAGCCATTATAGAAGCGTAATTGGCTGCTAGAATCATCACACGATATTCGATTACAAGCGTCACGTGTAATTCACGGATCGGATAACCGCTGATATATCGATGCAAATACGAAGAGTAATCAATTGACGAAAGCTCACGTTTTGCGCAAGAGCTTCGCGCGTTAGATTATAGTTCATTCGGAATTATTAGCAATGAGAGACGTAGAAACACAGCTAATTGCATGCACAATGATAACAATTGATTAATAATTAGCGCAACTTGTCATACTTTCCGTGAAATATTTGCCGATTGTTGCGCTGACAATTAATTAATAATTAGCAGTCTATCTTTTCTTGAAATATCTACTTATTAATCATTGTACTAAGAGAACACCTGCATTTTACGTCATTTTCTCTTGCGTAATTTCGCATTATAAAATGTAACAATTAATACAAGAATGCGAAAAAATATAGTAAAACAATTCTAATAAATTGTACTATATTGTGCTTCCTCTAAATTTCATAAATTTTATCAATCACTTTTTGCTAAAATTGATTGAAGTTTTTCATATAAAAACGTTGTATTACAATCGATGAAATGAAAAGACTACGAGATCGATAAGATACGCCATTTATGCAAATATTATGTTGCAGAGTCACCGTAGGATTTTAAATGGGCATCGTTCCCTAACGTGACTAATGGCTAAGTAAGAACTTTATCTATCATTTCGCCCCGTGTTGGAAAATTTACATACCGCCTTCGTCCTTTTATTAGCATAAATCCTCCGGAGATCTCTCTTGCCCCCAATCTCGTCATGTCGGCAGAAAACCGCGCATAAGCCCGAAGGAGACGAAGAATATATCAGTTATGCGAACAATATAATGAGATTTCCTGATCGAAGCTTCTCCCCCTATTATTGATCATATTTGTCGGCAACCCCGTCTTATTGGCATAATACATTTTAATCCAGCAAGAACTCACCAGCAAAGACGTGAGAAAATCTCAAACAATCACGTTGTATAGTCGTAGATTAAGATAATTCTCCGCAAACAGCATTTCTCGATAAAGATTTATAAACTAATTTTTTAACGCATATATGAGCAATCGCAATTTGTTTGTTGACAAAACGACAGAAACGAATCGAAAATTATCGAGCTATGCTATTGATGGTACGATGTAAAGAATATGATAAGAGGGAGACAAACATCGCATGTGGCTATTTTATTGTCTGGCATGTCGCTATTCGTACGCACAACAAATGTTAGCGCGTAGATAATAAGAATTCCAGTCGATGCTAGATAAGATAACATATGGAATAAAACAGAATCGTTAGAAGTATATCTGCGTATTACGGTTCAGCTTCGACTAACGTATTTCTAACGTAATCAAATTTTATATTAGCGCAAAATATCCTTTTAATAACTGAAAAGAAACACTAGATAATAAACTCAACAGAATCTTAATTCAAAGTTTAATTAAAACGTTTAATATTGAGAATTAAAAAACCAAGGTAAATAAGTCTCCAATTAAGGAAAAAAATTGGCTTGAAATTCTAAGGCAATATTAAATCTGGATCAATATTTACGTGAGTTCCAATGAGCAATAAGAATTTCATCACGGTCTGCTTCTCGGATATCGTAGAAATACTTCAACGAGGATTTCGTGCAGAATTCACCGGCATCGTAATGTCCAATCTGTTTATTTTGACGATTTGTACACACGTTACACTCCGCTTAGTATTCCCAACGCATAGACTCCATCCGCTTTCCATAACAAGCGCAAGCTATCATCCTAAGAGCGAGCCGAAAGCACATGTCTGATCATCAAACAACGACAGAGTTTGTTGAAGCCGAGTTGACTATTGCCATTAGAGCGCCTTGCATTGGGATCATCTACTAGTAGTAGGATTAATCACGTCGTATGTAAACGCAAGCATCGCCATGACGTACACTCCGTTCAACGGTCATCATCGAACATGAAATCTGAATCGCTAATTGCGAGCAACGCGTGAATATAGTGTAAGATGCATTAATAATTTTATAAAGACATATATGGCTGCGTGTGATTTTATTTGGAATATTATTCTCGATGAAACGACATTAAAACGATGTTACGCTTCATTAATCGGTGTATTATCGATACCATTATAATAATAAATTGAGATTTGTTGGCATTGGAGATTTAATGACTCGGGTAAATAAATAAATGTTTTGCGCGGAACAAAATTAATTATTCACTACAATAATAATTACATTAATGATCAACAAATTACATTAAACGGAAAACGAAACTGTTGCAAGTTAGTTGTGACTGCTTCCACAGATTAACTAAGTTATTTCTTAATATCAAAAGTTGTTTATCCCTATCGGACGACTACAAAATGTGATAGCAATTGGAGAAGAGACCGAACGAAAGAATTTCCGTCATATAAATTCCATCCAGAGATGACATCGAGAGACGAATGCTCTCATTCGTGCTGTCACGTGAAATGAACGTAAATCGACATCACTGAATATAAAGCAAAATTTCGAATAACGTTCAATATATATTAATATGTTTTCAAATTTGTTAGTAAAGACCATTTTGTATGTACATTTTCGTATTGATCGTTTGATACATCTTGTCAATGTTCAAATGTACAAAATTATAGGATAAATAATTTATTTATTATGCAAATTAGAAGATTGTATGGTTGTTACGTAATTGTATAACGTGTCACAATATATCTCTTGTTGCGCAAAATATATTTTATCACGTTTAAATTTGAATAACATATGAGTATGTAAGCAGCTGATACATTGTGTGAGATTAATCATCGATAGTTCGCTGTCAAGTGCACGTTTTTCACGTGTCCACGTATTAAGTTAATAATAATTGATGACATAATGTGCAATGCGGATATATATATATGAATAAACGGAGAGACACGTTGAAAAGGTGAATATATCTCCGAGAATCTGGAAGCCACAGCATAATAGATTATGATCAAACAATAGGTTAATAATCCCAACTTTCTATAAAATAAAAATTGTTGCATATTAACGTTCCTCATCTGGAATATGAGCCTGCAAAAGCAGGCGATTATATCCTCTGACCTTTTAACGCTGATAGGACTACAGGGATAAAGATACCTTTCTTATGAAGTGCTCTCGCTTCGTACATAAATAAATTGCATATGTGTGTAAGAATAAAACGCTTTGTGTTTGATGATCTACTTGAAATAGAAATTTATGTGAATAAAAATTGTTCTATGTTCAACAAAGTAGCTTTTGATTAAACATTTCATTTCCGGGATATCGAGGGATATCTTTAAAATGTTAGCAATCTGCATTTTGTTCGAGTAAAAACGGTATTAAGCATATAGATTAAAAAATTTTCTAATAAAATGAAGTAGAAATACTATCTGATAAATTTTATGCAATATTGCGTAACTCTTGATATTATAATACTGTTGTAGAATTTTCCTATAACTTTGATTGGAAAAACGAGGGATGTATCTTTAACGTGTCGAATTCATTTGACAGCGAGATTGGAGTACGAAATGCAGATTCACAGGGGAGTGGATTGTCGAAGCAATTTACTAAACGTTGAGTGAGGTGATTGTCGATAATGGCCAATCGGTTTGCCATAGCTTTCTTCGAAATCTTCAGGGTGCAAAAAAAATTTTTACTAGCACTAGAAGTGTAAAATTTTTACTCAAAAACATCTTACAGCAAAAATATCTAACCAATACCGCAGACAATAGTAAAAGAGCTTTTAGCATTTCTTTTTAAATGTAAGCATTAACAAATAAAAATTTCCGTATTTTAAATTTATTAAGATAGAAAATAATTTATGATCAAGAAGTTGCTGTAATAAAATTCTTAAAGATACCGTAAAAATTGCCTTTGTTAATCTGTATTATCGTCGTGGTAGAACTAGTGTAACTAGTAGAACTAGTAGAACAACTAAAGGGATGACATGCCGATGATTACGTATTTATAAAAATGCATTTCTTCAGACACACTTCGGTAAATTTTCTAATAACATCATATTATCCATATTATGACACATATAATTAGTTGTCGGATCGGATATAGAGACGGGATTTTCCTTCTGAATATCATCAGAAAGAAAATTCTTTATTAACATATGTAATATTCTTATATGTAATATGTAAATGTAAATTGTACTACATATATAATATGTAAATTCCTTATTAACATATGACATAATAATAATGTAATAATAAATGAGAGAAGGAGATAGAAATAAAAAAATAGCTTATGACAGATTTATCTCACATTTTTAAAAATTATGTAAGATGCTATATTTAATAAAGAATAAGAAGAGAATGATACAAAAATAATTATATACAATAATGATGGAAATATCATGATTAAAAAAAGAAATTATAAATATATATAAAAATGTGAACGAGAGATTATCAAAGTAACAATACCGATACGTTGGTCATGAACATTACAATATTCCATTTCCCGATGATCTCCAGTTTCCAGAGAGACCATAAGTTAAGATATTAACGAGCAATTTCCCGAACACTATAAAGCAAACGTGCAAATAATTGAATATCCATTGCATGCCCGCGGTTTAGGTTTGCCATTGCTGTTGAAAGTGAGATAATACAAACCACGATAATATGTGTATATATATATAATAATATGTTTACGATTTAAATTATATTTAGTTTATTCATGAGACAACGGGACAAACAACAAAGCATTTCATCCAACAGGCATTTCAATTTTACTTTAATCGACTACAAAAATGTAATGATGTTTTATTATTTAAAGAAATAAATTATTGAGAAAAATAATGTACATTATTTTAACTGTAATTAAAAGTTTTAATTAAAATTTGTAACAAACATAAATTAATTTTGCATAGTTACCTAATGCATTCAATATGTATACAATGTTTTAATTATACTTTATATAGCCAATAGTTTTATAAAGCCAAAACGTACAGTTACCTGTATATCTTTCTCAAAGTTAATGAAAAATTTAACAATTTAATTCCCGTTTGTTTCCTTTTTCTATTAATATTATGCGTTTACAGTGTTAGAAAAGTTTGAAAGTTTGTATCTCAATTAGTCTGGAGTATTGTGCTGTAGAAGTAAACAAACTCCAAGTTGAGATGATGCCCTGAAATATATTAAAACATGCAGTCCCTGGAGATTAAAATTTTTCTTATCGAGATGGAAAAAACGTTGGGAACAACATTACCAACCCTTCAGAAGTCAAAGAAGAGATCTGACAAAAGATTTTATTAAACGTATGTACTCTTTAAGAAAATATAATTTTAAATAATTTAAAGCGAAAAAGAAACTTCACAAAGCACATATATAAGGGATGACTAATTCTGTAAATACACTATTAAAACACTGACTCTATATTACACAATTTAAAAAATGTAACATAAAATAATAATTTTTATAAAAATAAAATTTGCAATCACTAATAACGTCATGTTTCATTTATCCAGTATGAGAGTCATTCATTAAGATAAGCTGTTCGACGCAGTTGTTATATGTTATTGCATGACAGTACTCGTCATTGATTACGAGAAAAATAACCAGCGCGATCGTTATGTAGAAATCATTAAAATTAACGAGTAGATGATATCGTTAGTAACGCAAATTCCCTATTCCTTTGTCTACTATCGATTCGTTATTTTTTCCTCGATTTGCAGAGCTTGTGAAGTCGAGGATAGAATCCGCAGCGTGTCACTGCATTTTCAAACTGCCGCAAGTCATATTGGTCATATCGTCAAAGCCCTATCAAGTAATAGTCTTTCATGTACATATCTCATATAGAAGGATATGCTTTTTCAAAAATATTACATAACATAACATACTTTTATAAAAACAAAAATATTTTGTCAAATCATAAAGTCGTTTTTGTTAAATGCAATTATTATAACATTTATTTTACCCCCAAAAGGTATTTACTTCAAAAATTAAGCTTTATTGAATATAATATTTTCTTTTGCTTTAAATTTTTCTTGTGATATGGATTTTGAAAGGTTTTTTTAAAAGTAATCGATTAAAGTATGACACGATTTTGATGTTACAACCATATCGCGTTACTAATCATTCCTTTCAAACAGACCTCTATAAATTTGATCAAACGAGATATCCCCCTAAAACGCACCTCGCATGTCCGTCGTCCACGCCCGGCCATCGTTCAATGCCATGAAAAAACCGATCGTAGGAGAGCAATCGAGCGACAAAGCGCGCTGAGTCCACCGTTAAATTCTCGAATGAGAGAAGTAAAAAAAAAAAGACTGAACGTGAGTCGTGTTACGTGTGTATTTCACAGCATAAGCTCCGATATACGCGGGACTCTCGCAAAAGTAGCTGTGGAAAGGCCGTGTCGCACATTTTTTTTGCACAGGTGCGGTTTTTCTCAGCATGACGGCCTACTTTTCGCTCTGGCATCGTCGAGAGCGACGCACGAGAACGCGATGCGTCCGTCGATGCGACGTGCATCGTCGCGCTATCACGTGGCAGCGGACACCGGCTGCTCCGAGTGTCAATGCCGACAGCGATCTGGCGAAAAACAAAGTTAGTCTTGGCACACGGTCCGCGCGCGGCCATACACACGGGCACGCATCGTTTTTTCCCGATATAATTAAATTCGTCGCGGCACGAAGAGCGGAAAAGTCCGGAAGGCCCGCCGTCGCGACCCGACGATTCGAGAGGATGAAAAAAAAAATAGAGCGGTGAAAATAGATCAATTAAGGGAATTGACAGCAAAATTCGACGACGTGTCCTGTCCATTCAACCGGACATTTTGGATTAATGACTTATCGGAGCACCGCGTTGCGTGTTACATTGAATCGAGGTCGTTTCTGTTGTATCGGTACAAAATTTAGGTGATCCCGTTTCATTAACGGGAAATACCTTTATAATACATGCGTTAAAACGAAAATAAATTATGCATATATGCATAAATAGTAGTTCGTAAAAGTAATTTAATGATATTATTCAGTTTATGCGTGTGCTGGAATATTTTCGCAGACTACCCGTACGTAATATGATTATTATATAACATCTCTTTACGGTCCTTCAAATTGAATGAATTTTTTCTTTTAACATTTGGTATGCACAAACTAATTGTATTTAAAAAAATTTATGAACGATTTGAATGAAAAATGATATTTTTCTTTCCATCCATTAGAGCTATAGAGCAAATATTTCGTTATACGTTTGGCCTATTTTCATTTCATCAAAATTCAATTGTAAAGTCGAACGCGAAATGTATTTATAAATGTTTCGAAACTGCGCCATTTCAGTAGAAATAATGTAATAATGTAAAAAAAAACACAAAAAATGTTCACGGTAATTATAGTAAAGCTAAAATAAACCGACATTATTATAAAATGCTCAACATCATCGCTGAATTGTGTTTAATTAATAATTATTTTTAATTAGATCCCTCTGATTAAAATCATCCGATTACAACCGTTGGGCGTGATATTGCGCTATCATCTAATTTACCGATTTATCGATTAAAAATTCAAAGAGCTCCGTAGAACGTCAAGTCTTTTCTTTGCTGAGTTCAAGGTTCAGGCTTTTAAGACTGAACAAAGAACTTCTTCTACGGTAAAGCATAGAATGTCGATGGATTCTATCAAGGTTCGGCGTAATGAGCACCGTTGAAAAAAAGTCAATTTTCTTACAGCTACCTGTCAACGTTTTATTTACACAACTGGCAGTAACCTTCTCTTTCTTTTCACTCACCTCTGAAATAAAAGCTCTTCCGAAAACAAATGGTATTCTCATTATCGTTCGCAGTTTTGCCCCTACAAGCCGTGTTACGCTCCCTTTATGCCTTCAACGGGACCCTCTCGGTGTCAGTTTTGTAACGAGATAAAGGCAAACAAAAAACCCGGCTATATTCCTTCCAGCACTGTCACTGCCTGCCCGTAGGTAAATGGCAGGCTGCCAGGAAAAAAATTGGTCGCGATACGCCGCGAGCTGCGGCGCGTTGTTTTATCTGCTGGATAAACATTACTCTTTGAATAATTGAAAACTGCGTATCTCAAATGTCACGCGAGGAGAGTATTTTACATCTTTCTATAAAATATGTCGTCCTGCGCACGACGGAGGATTGAGAGACTCGCGCGGCGCAAAGTGAGTAAATGAGATGTTATAGTGAAATCGAAACGCGATCAATTTCGTATTGAATCCCATGCTGAAAGGAGGGAAATCTAGTTTCGTAATAGCTATCTTTTATCATGTCGTTACGGCATTTCGCGCGAAAGGGTTATCACGCTCGCGTGCACCGCTAATTAATGATGTCGGTTCGTCGCGTGCTTTTCCATTACGTTCCCGAGGTGATTCTGAATGCTTCGCCTGCCGGGAGATAACGTTGGGAAAATGAGACGATATTCGTTCCGCGATGCGACGATATTGGCGCTCTAAAGTTGGAAGGAGGCGAGCAGAAGATTATAACGAGTGGCGCAAGTTCCGTGATAATTTACACGCAATTGCGAAGTGATAAACCGGCGCTTGCGTGCGAGCCTCACCGCGCGAATTTATTCGCTGAAATTATTCGGCAATTCAATTACGTAAAGCGCGTAATCACCGTATAATAGTCGGAAGCAGCGGATTTTAGGCTTTCTCGTCCTAAATACCTAAAACGTATAACGAGATAAACCAAAACTTTTACTACCTCGAAAACACTTTGGTCGTTAGGCTAAACTTTGATGTTTTGAAGTTCATGCTTGGACTATGTAAGTTTTAAGTGATTAATTTAGTGACACGTGGAGAAAATTTTAAGAGAGGCAAGAAAGAGGGGGAGAGCAAGCAGCTTCGCAAAGTACATGACTCTACAGATGCTGTAAAAATATTTCTCTAGCTCCAAGTACTCCAAGGCAGAAAAAGATCACTTTATAATCAGTGTTATCTCTTATCATGTGCTATTTCTTATCAGCTCATTTGAGTTTCTACCGCAAGTAATAAGTGTAATTATTTCTGCATAATTACAAAAGTAAGATAATGTCTTAAGAAATTTGAAATTTATCTCAGGATACTATATTAATTATAAATTTGATGACAAATTAAAAAATAATTATAAACTACGATAAGTAAATGAGTTTACAGCGCATTACCCGCATCGTCCGCGTGATTTCACTATTGAATTGCTGCGACAAACATTTTTCGCACATAACAAATCCACTTCGGAATTATGCTGGGTTTTGGTACTTATATGTAATTACGCTCGTAGAAGTGATATTGGAGATTGGCTTCGCAATCTCCTCTTTCTATAAGAAAAGCATTATATCCCAATCCCATTTCAGAAATTTCTACGTCATGGCTTGATAAAGACCGAAATGTCGAGCTCCGGAACTTGGTGGCAAAAAAAAGGAAAACTTCACCAGGCGCTATTATATCTAATGAAGTTTCACCCCCGCGCATGTTCAGCTAATTACAAAAGCCAACGGACGCTCTCTCCGCGGGATAAAAGGCTTCGAGGAGCTCGCGCGAACTTTGTAATTAATCGATCCAAATCAAATTTAAACGGGAACTGTTCGAAGCGAAATCCATGCGAACGATGCGAGCAATCGTAATCCGAGTGACTCTTCCACTTCCCAAGTGGACGCTCACCGTCGAGTGCTCGTAGAAACCTCTCTCTCTGCGATGCCCTTTGTATTTGCGCCGCGTACACGCTGTGAGAACACACTAGGGACACAGAAGATATTACGAGCTAGTCGCAGCAACGCTAGTTAGCCCTATTCCAAGGATAACCAGGTTTCCCTCCCTTTCTGCCGTGCTGCGCACCACGGTCTATAGAGAGTACGGCGAGAACTGCTAATCCAGGAGTTAGTTAACAACTTGTCGGTCGGCGTAACCGGACCGGACCCCCGAGGGTTTCCATCGGACGTCGTCACACACACTGATTAGTCGTTGAAACGCGGTCGCAACCTGTCTGTGCGTCGCGTCCGCGTCGTTCCGACTTCCGTTCCGACGGAAGTGACACGGCCGGGGCAGGGCGGCAAGACGCGCAGGGTAGCCCGCAGGAGGCAGGGGATGACGAGGCACGAGCACGGGGTCGCATGAACCGCGCGAGGTCGCGTGTGCTGTCGGACTGAGAGAGCGTCGACGAGCTGCCCCCTCGCGAACCTAGCTGGCGAGGAGCGAGGAGCGAGGAGGCGAGCGTCATCGTGCTCACCCGCTGCCGCGGGCATGCTCTCTGTGAGCGTGTGTGAGAGCCTGCGACTATCGTCTCGGTGCTCGCCGTTTCTCCGACCGGCTTGTCATTCGCTCGCGGCCCTCTGTCTCTGTCGGCTCGGTATCGCGTTTCGAACCCTCGGTGTTCGCTCCCTACCTCGGTCCATCTGTCCATCGAATGCATCTAACGGAGCGTCGTCGTCAATCACGCATGACAGGCTGAGAGAAGTTAACGGCATCGGCCGGTCATTGTGGTCACGCGATATCAGATCAAAAAGAATGATGATGCGAAGAGGGGAAACACGAAGGATGCACGTGAGATCGCAATTCATGTTTCAGATCTTCAATTATCTTACAATTAGTTTGAAATCAAAGCATTCGTGTTTGAGAATAAAAGTATTTTTTCAATTTTGCAATAATATCTATATAAGCATATAAATTTCTAATAAAGTATATACAATGAAAATAAAATTCTGGTTAAAAACGGACGAATCAGAAAAATTTTGTAGAATTGATTAAATATTCTGTTAATATAATAGGAATTCTAGTTATTACAAGTTATAAAGTATTCAGTTCTATTATAATAACCAAAATTTCTATTATAATAACCAGAATATTTGATCACGCCTACAATATTTTCTGATTCGTCCGTTTTTAAGCAGAATTTTTTTTCAGTGTATAAACAAATATATGTTTCTAACGAAATATTTTTCAAATTTAAAATCTATTAAAACCAAAATAATCGGGTCCAAAATAGACATTGTATCTTAATTAAATATGATGTACGAGCAAGTTATTTCTTGGCTAACGGCCAAATTGGCCAATTGGTGAAACATAATGTAATAATTTCATCAATACATGGTATCAGATAGGAATTTATAAAATATGCTGTTAGCGGAAGCATAATCAATGTCATGAATCTACTTGCTACGGTTAAATGAAACCTAGCGCTATGGTAAAATTGATTTATTTAGGTAGCCTGTAGAAGGCAGCTCTAAGCCACAGTTCAACGTGGTGCATTATTGGGTGAGATATAGGAAAAGCGACCCTTCACCGAGCGCAGAAACGAGCTAGAGCGCAAGATGTAGTTCTCTAGAGAGCTTTCTTCCCACGCGAAGCGCGTTTTAGAGCTTCTTCATCGAGATAGGAGAGTTTGCTCCGTCCGGCGTTCTCCGGAGGAGAAACATAAAACAGTATCTTTCGCCGAGCTCGCTCTAATCTAAACCAGACCAGGAGCGAAAACGAGTTTACGCGATACGGAGATTCATCATCTCATCTACATCACGAAGTTAGGGCACAGACGCAATGAAAGTTATCCAGATTAATATGTTGACTGCGCGAATTATGTATACTTAGCTCGCGCGGATTAGTAAGGATAGCGATATTAGTGAAGTACTCAGCGCACAAAATTTAACTGCAACAGGATCCGCGGTGCATAATTTATCGATTCCACGTATCCTTCGCGACTGTTGCAAAAGCTTACCGAGAATAAATATCTCTGAGCGAAACAATTTCGCGCTTGAGCGTGTATCATACGTATAAGAGCATGATTTTGCAGCGGCAGCGTGCCCACGCCAAACACGAGAGCTTATTGTTTCGTAAACGACGTTTACCAACTCGTAAGATATAAATATATTATATAAATATAAAAAAACAAAATATAACGACGATCCAATTTTAAAAGCGGATATAATAGTTGATTAGAGAATATATATTAATGCGAATATCATAACTGAAAATTAATTTGTTGATTACAATGCACGAAATTTATCACATATCAAATGTATTTTCATAGCACAATTGCTCCTCCCATTTGCACAAATTGGCTTTTCGAGAAACAAAACCCATTTTTCAAATACGAAATTCAATCCCATCTATTTCTGAAAAAATATCGGGGAACATTGGATGGGAAAATTTGAAATGTGACTGATATATGAGATTACGTTTGATGATAACATTTCGCCAGCAAGAAAATTGAAAAGCAATCATTGTAAAGCTATTGATACGTTGATAATCGCACTTGTATATTTTTCTTCAATTGAATAGACGATAATCGTCTAAAAGTGTCCGCTTTTATGAGATTAGAAAACTTAAGTTGGCGTGAAGAGATGAGTCATTATCTATTTAATCAATTAGTAGCAAGTTTAAACTTGGCTTCGAGTGTAAGCTGGAGACGTGCTAAAGAGAGATCTATAAAAGATGCAATATATGTTGACACAAAGAATTTACGGTATGCACTAACATGCATAAACTAAGATCAGTTTATTTTAAGGATGAGATAAGTATTACATAGAATAGACAAAGAATAGACAACTTGCAATGGATGGTAATGGGATGCAAATTCAAGTTAAGTAACTGACAATGGCAACAATTATGTAGAATTCATTAATTATAATATAATTTGTAATAAAAAAATAGATTAATTATCGTGCGCGTTGATGCCTTCTTGAAAAGAAACAGAATTTTGCATTTTATAATTATCAAATATCTGCATCTTAGAAAAAATATGTATAAAAATATGTAAAAAGAAAGAGATGATATATATAAAAATTTAATTAAAAAAATTTGATATTTTGATAAAATAAATATGAATATAAATATAAATAAATATAAATATAAATATAAAAAAATAAATATAAATATAAATAATACACACATAAAATTTTTTTAAATAAATTTCTTTACTTATTATCGTGTTCATTCGTCAAACAGCGTGAATTCAACTGAAAATCAATTAAGAGAATTAATTAAATGATTAGAAAAGACGATTAGAGAATTAATTAATTGATTAGATATCGTTAATGGAATAAGACGCTAAGTAAAAAGATGATTTAATATAACTTAATTTGCTCTAAAGTTAGCACAACTCGATATAGTATATAAAAAACAGACCTTATATCTTCCAAACTTTTGGTAGGTCGCAATAGAATGAAAGAGAAATTTAATCGGGCGGAATTAAATGGCGTGATCTTTTCGTTATTTCGTGCGCGATAATCCGTAAGAAACGAAGATTGGCAAAAGCGTCAGAAATTAGCTCGATAAATGTTCACGTGGTGATCGGCTATAAAGTTTGGCAGCTTCCAACTCGTGAACTCTAAAGAGCGCGCTCTCTCTCTCTCCCCCCCCTCCCTCAGGTCGATTCAATTGGCATGGTGCACTTCGTACGTCAGCATTTGGCGCGAGAAGATTTCGCGATGATGTCGATTATTAATCATCCAGATGAAATAATTTCGAACATCGGCAATTTATGCGAGAGATCACGACTAAAGCTTTGTATACGCGATATCATATAACGTTATTCACGCGGATATTAGCGACGATACTGACGATGACGCACAGAAACGGTCCATTTCCGTAACTTAACCCAATATCTAGGAAATAAAGCGATTGCTGTCACATCGTATAGCCCGAAAGCAAATGAAAAGGAATGCTATATGCCCATTTATGTATCCTCTTTCCTCTGGGGTTATAAAAATGTTTCTCTAAGAGCATATACTCGATATATATATTTCTTCAATACAAAGATACATTATGTTATAAAAGTCTATAATATCTTGGTCTATAATATCTCTAACAGATCCGCTTTTCTCGCAGATAAAGAGACTCGCGAAAACGGTAATAAAACTGTTATTTTCGGTATATATGCCCCGTTAATCATGTATTATACAGATCATTATCTCTCGGCATTATATATGAGGAACGGCGCAAATGGTCATGATTTTTAATTCGTATCGTAACATTTTCTTCATATGCATCCTTCACTTGCTGCGGCGTGCATTGAATGCAACATCTGCACTTTACGGTGCGTCGTTTCCGCGCATGAAATTTATGCGTGCGCTGTGAACGATAAATTTTCGAAGCGAAGCACCGCGTTATAAAATTTGAACACCGCGCTGGGACAACGCGAGTCCGTAAAATTTTCAAGCATTACGTTGAGGGAGATTCTACGCAGCACATAATCACCACGTAAAGTATATTCCTTTCCATTTCAACTGTTAATAAAAATCATTTTGCGCAGTAAAAGAAAATAAAAGATATAGGTGGAGAAAACAATAAACATAACGTAATTTATGTGATCAACTTGTTATCGCTACGGCTATAAAATTTATTTTGTTACCAATTAAAAGATGTTTTAATTAAGATAAAATCTATTTCATAATTGTGCTGCTCATTCAGTCAAACCACTAGAATAGAACAACTTGTGAGATTTCACGGACTTCCGCGTGTTCCAGCGATAAATTGTTACCTCAAGCTACTGTAGTTCAACGTGAAAGCTCTGCATTTGATTTGAATTATGAACACGCAATTCGCAACAATCACGCATGTGAAACCTTCCCTCGGGGGAAGCCTTCCATCAACCCGTCCGAAATCAAAAATGTTTTTTCGTCAATGCATATGGGGTTTGATAAATCATTTTGTACGATAAATTTCCGAAACGTTCGACTATTGTATAATTCATTAAGTCGTAATTAGTTACGAGTAATGTAAATCCATAATACGTAATATGTGAATTGAAGGACCGATCGTCAGAATAATAATATTAGCATGTGATTAGTATTCGGCATATATCGCTTTAACAATATATCATGATAAATTGCATCAAAATGATGTTTCACTGTGTCGAAACCTCTAAATATTCATGAAAGAATTAATTAATTCTGTCATTCAGAAATATCTTCCATCTGGAAATACGTATTATGAAAACTTTCTCAATATGGACGACGTTCATTTGATATATCATTATGCTTTAGAATTTTTCAATTTTATTAGAATGAATTAAAATGATAAAAAAATGCATATAGAAATTGTATCTAATACAGCAATGAGCATTACCTTTCAATTTTGAAACTTATAGAAAGTAT
This sequence comes from Tetramorium simillimum, assembly GCA_011636635.1. NCBI lineage: Eukaryota > Metazoa > Arthropoda > Insecta > Hymenoptera > Formicidae > Tetramorium > Tetramorium simillimum. The sequence goes on along the minus strand of VBVQ01000452.1, from coordinate 26,234 downwards.
GAAGTTAGAAGCTATGAAGCTAAAGAAACTATAAAGAAAAGCATTCTAAAAGTAAAGTTTAGAAACAGCAACTATTTTCTAGTAAAATAATAGATTTTTAATAACTCTTCTCTAATTGAAGATAATATTAGCTTATTTATATTGTTAAATAACACGTATAAAAATTATTTGATAAATTTAATAATACACACACTGAAAACATGGAATCTAGTTTATCGACTTTGTTAAATAAAACTGAGAAGAGATGGTGAACCACAGTATCGATCTAACTGTTAAACATAGCAGAGAAGAGCCAGCCACATGAAGCCCAGGCAGATTCGCGAAAGATGGCGGTACGATGGTCGCTTTACCAGTAGATACAGGTACTGTTACCAGTTATCGGTTTAAGGCTACACCACATTTTTCCAACGGATTATCTTATCACTCGATAAAGCGATTTGATTACTGTCAGTTGTAATAGACAAAAGTTTGAACAATGATATCTTAAAAAATAATAATAAAGCAAAATAGTCATTCAGACTTTACTCATAAATTTAGAAGGTCTGAAAAACCCTATAATAATTAAAATATCACAATCGTGCACGTGTGAAGATATCTTCACTATTAGTGAGAATAAATGTTTGCTTCAGAAAAATTTGATTGAAAATCGTTTGTCAAAAAAAAATTTCGGATCGTTCAACTTTGACAAATCACGCAGATTTAGTATAAATACATATTTCGATAGACAAATCATCAGTATATTCGCGAAAAAATCTAGGTCGCTTCATCAAGCCGCTTCGCGTATCTGAGCGCGAATACGAACGATGCAGCTTTATTTTCGTCGATTTCGGAGCGGAGTTTTGAAAAACATTCTCTGCCTGCCGCACGCGCGGCTTAGCGTGACGGCCACACCTGGCCGCTGATTTCAATCGTTGACAGATATCTTATCCAAGCGAGAACGGCCAAATTCTCACGTGATTTATCATCATACTCACCGCAGCTCGTGCCCGACAACGGTCCACCCCCTGCGGCTGCGTCTCCTATCTTTCCGGCGCAACGCTTCCGCCACGCTGAGCCTCTCCATCCTCGCGCGACGAATTTTTCCCGACCGCTCTTAAAACGCACGCACTTCGCCGACGGTCACGTGGCCGTCGTTTCGCGGCACAACGACACGCGAAGCCGCACACTTGAAAGCGACACGCGACATGTCCCGACTCATCTAAAATTGTAGCACATTAAATCCAGATTCCGCCGAGCGAGATTCCGCGAGCGAGAAGGAGAGCAAGATTTTTTCCGAGAGGCACTACGCGCGCTAACGCGGGGACGTTTTCATCGTATCATCACAGAAATTTATGATTAAATCGCCACGTATTTTACAATCGAACCCGCGCAATGTCACGTACGCGCGAGATAAATCTTCATAAATTTATTATATGAAATGATTTACGATGAAATGGTTTACGATGATTTTCATCGGAATCGAACTTGTACTTTCTGCTAATCAAACTGTATCTCGGAGAGTGAGTCGATTGACTTATTTATTTACGCGTTATGCAATTGCATTGCATCGATCTCGATTGTTGTACCGTAATATGGTTAATTGGCGAAGATGCCAATAAACGTTTTGTTGCGCAAGAGTAGATCACAATCGCGGTTATTACTCGCGGCGCGCACTGCCGATCACGAAACACTATAACCGTATAGAGCGTATTGTAAAAAAAAAGCATTTATATTTGCGAATACAATTTTTTCGAGACACGTCACTCCGCTGCACGCGATTTATTACAGTATCTATTACAGTAGCCCCGAACGACGAGACAACCTCTCTCGTTCACGTTGTTGTCACTTGAAACAATCGGATTTCAAAGACGAACGAAATTTACTTAACTCACCGCCCCAAGCACGAGTCACTGATCGCCAGTCAATCTGACGGAGTGGCTAATTAAATCGGCTGTCGCTGTACGAATAGACGAAGTAAGCATCTGGACATGACGACGCGCCGCACACGACTGAATGTCGTATTGTATTTATAGAGCGACTCGGATTATTTTGAACGCCGTCGCTTTTCTCACATATACGTAGTTTGTACGATTTTCGGAGTCACGACACACGCGTAAATACGCGGTATCTTTTTTATGTTCCCCGCTTCTTTTATGTCGACAATTTACATCGCCGTGCGCGCGTGTTAATATCGGTCTTCCGCGCATTAATCTAATTTCGCCGCTGCTGCTGCGTGTCTTCTTACATTCCTCATTTCGCCACTATTAGACACCGTCACGCTTACCGTGTTTTTATTACGTCAAGATAAAATAGTTAAGATTTAAAATAAAATCTTTATTAAACACACGTATGATGAAATATGTGATGCATTAATCCATGATTTTATTACGTAGAGTATTATTACTTATTGCGCCAATCGTAAAACCACGGTTAATGAAGACATCAGACTTCCTTTGGCAAAAGTGCAAAAAGCATTATAGTTAAATCGTAGTAGCTCCAGTCGTGCATTTTAAAACGCAGACAAGATTGCATGATAATTATATGTGAAGTATATATTCTATGTAAATATATGAATAACCCGCAAGAAAAGTTTCTCTCGAGGATGAAAGATACTGTGAATTATATGTATAATATATGAAAAAAATGTCCGTTCTTTATCTTCAACAACGTTTTGCGCACAAAGTCATATTGATATAATTTATGCATATATTCTCCGTTCTATATCTGATTGTGAGTTGGCAAGTGTCCACAAATATTAAGGCATCCGGGTACTGTGTGAGTCGCCAAATTATAGATATTTTTTGAGGAGCACTATACGAGATAAAATTTCTCGCTTGCTACAGGAGCACGTGCCCGCATCCGGCGTGTTGTGCAAATATCTGCCAAAGTTGTGACAAATGTAAACTAATGGGAGTTATTAGTTTACGTCAAAGCCCGATTAGAAAATGAGTTACGTCTCAATAAATGACCCCGCATAAATTCACGAGTAGTCTGTCGTCGAATTGAGTAATCCTGCAAGTCGCAGAATGCGAGGGATGTAAGCGCCAGATAATTACGCTTTTTTTCTTTTTTAGCTCGCACGCCGAGGAGGGAGGAAAGTCGAGCGGGGACGCAAGGTCGTCGGTTATTTATTATAATCGAGAATTCTCGGCGGCGCGCGACGCTGCCTCCATATAAATCGTGGGTGTCGGCCGGCCAATTATAATACTCGTATTTTGGGAAACCAAATGTCGCGGCGGCCAACTTAGACGTGGAATCGCGAGATGCGACGCTTCGTTGTGCCCCGCCACATTTTTCTCGCGGTTCTGCACGAATTTGGCAATCGCGGGCGAATCGCGTGATTTCACAAGGAAAATCCGTGAATCATTGTTATAAACGGAATAACTACGACGATGGAGTATTCGCAAAATTTTTCTCACTTACGAAGAATCGCTCTAGAACACTGATGTACTCACGGTTATTATTGTTATTCAAGTCTCGACTAACGAGGATAAATCTAACATCAGCACAAGCAGTTTACGAAGCATCAGAAAGTACGAGAAACTTGTATTTAATTATAATTAATGGTGGATTAATGTGGTGTACTGCGAAGTAAATAAGTATAAGCAAACGAAAAAGATGACGTCTAATTTTTCATTGCTCAAGAAGAATTTGTTACAAATCTACTTAAGATTTTATAAAACAACACCGCGATATTATATTTGCATCTACTATGTTGTAATCACCAAGAATATTCATCTTCATTATCGTAAATAAGATTTTATCACGCAAATACTGGGACAGTTTGCTGAAATGAAATTGTTAATTAATATCAAAAAGAACGATGGAAATCCATTAGGTACTAATTTCAGAAAGTAATTCGCTTTATGCTTTTCGTTCAAGTCTTAATTAATGGTTTTATTTAATATGTCAATTAATTGAAAGCTTCGGTCAAAACTTTTTCAAATAAGCTTAAATTATTTAGGCTACAACTTTACCGTAAGAAAATACCATTACTTTGTAAGAAATCATTAATTTTATAAAGCACCTAATATAGCGTTCTAAAATTTTCAGTAAACACAGCGATGTCTTCTGCACTATTTACGAGACTTCTATTTAATTGTTCAAAAACATGTTACGCAGGAGATGCATGCGACGCGCGGATGCAAGAGGCAGTGAAGTTTATAAAAATAAAAGCAAAAATAATTAATCGATATTATTAACCCTTTACCGCGACATCTTGCCCTAACGCGCTCGTGCAAAGAGAAACAACTATGGCGGAAGCAACTGTGTAAAAAGAATATCAAGGGTTGGTCAATCTTTTTTCGTTTCATTAAGCAATGACCGAGAAGTTTACTGCTTTTTAAATTGATTTGCATAACAGGCGCAAGAAAAACAATAGATGTATTTTTAAAAGTGAAGAACACAATTATGGATATGTATTAATCAAAATTAATTGATAGATATAATAGTAATATATATTATTTGTAATAATATTAGTTAATATTGATATTTAATGAAACGATTACGCAATGTTTGTTGTCATTAATAAGAACAATATATACTTTAGATATATAAATTCAAAGTATTTAAGTTTAAATTACAATTAAATCTAACGTATATGTATTTATTATGTTAACTGTCGATATTTTTTTATTAGAGAATATAAATATAAAATAAATTATAGCTTTTACTATATATAGAGTTTTGTTCGTGTTTCGTAATTATTCTTAAATTAGATTGCATTTTATTTTCATATTAAATGTTGCTCTATCAAAAAAAAGATATATAAATGTGTAAATGTGTAAATATACGTGTATGCAATGTGTAAACGTATGAATGTCCACAATATATTGCGCTCTGATCATAGGTTTGCTAAGCCGAAATATAACTGGGTGGGTCAGTCATCTCTGCGGGATCGGCTACCGATAAAGGCGCGGCAACGCGATGCTGCCATCCGTGAATGTTCTACGAGTTTGCGGAGGCAACAAATATTATCGTCTGCAGTAAACTTCAGCAGTTTGCAGTTTCGAGTTTTACTAAATTGCAACTGTACTAAAGTAATTCCTGTCCTAAAATAATATCATAGAATGGAAACAGACGCTCTCTTTTCTAAATTACATTATAACGAAGAACTTCTAAAATTCCTAACAAAAATGCATTTTACTTCAAGTTAAAACTTTAAAGCATAAATTTCTTTCTACTTTGCATTAGTGAAAAAACTTGCATCCTAAATACGCATCCTTGTAAAAAAAAATGTTTTTGTGGAAATAGGTGATAAGGCACTATGCAAAGATACGAATTTAATGGCAATGTAAGCAGCTCGCGTGAAAAAGAAAAGTAAGACATCGGACACAGTGGCAATAGCGTACAAGCATTAAAATGCAAATGCAAGTGGCGCGGCAAGAGAAGGATAAGACAAAGTCGGTCGTTATTTGCGATAGAGAGTTCTTCCACGATTTTACTCGATCATTCTGCTGTTACGAACCGTGTCGCAGCTAATACGACAGACGAATACATCGGATATTCAGCCCGAAACTCTGGCTGGCTTGATTCTCCGCCGGATGGCAGTCCATAGTAAACTGTACTTCGGCGAACACGATGCTTCGATTTTGCCCGGAAAGAAAGCCAAATGCCGACCTACATAGTGTACAATAGCAATGAGGTATAAAAGCCAATAGCGGGAGTATATTTTATTAGCAATCGAAATAGATATACGATACTTGATTTCCTAAACACTGATTAATAGATTACAAGATTTTATATAAAATAGAAATTCGCAACTTTACACTTTTTTCCTTTAAAATCTAAAGAAATTCTACAGTAAAAAATTTTTTTGTTACATACATAAATTTATTTTAAATAAGAAATCTGTGAGTGAAAAATTGAAAAATATTTCATCGACCTGGCTTAATAAAGGAATTTATTTTTTAATGAAATAGCAGCATATTTCCAAAGTACCTTGTAATTTTCTTATTAACGAAGAAATTTGCTCAACTTAATTGCGCATATTGCAATTGTTCGTAAAGGGAAGGATTTATGTCAGGTCTCGATCTTTGTCGTTCCTCGTCTAAAAGGAGCCAGCAAGATGCATTTCATCTCAGCGGGCGTGTTAAGGCGAGAAAGGCACACCGTTCCTATTAGAGATCTCCTCTTACGCAACCGTGTCGAAGAATGCCATTTCCCCGCCCGCGCTATTCTCCCGCAATGAATGAGCAGAGGAATTTCTCGAGACTCGAGTCTCGCGCGCACGCCAGGCGTCTACGGTTCTGTGTGTGTTACACGAAAAGCCACTCGGCGCTCACGACCCATTATGCAAATTACGCCTACCGGCGACGAAATATATGCATTTGTAGGTGCATGCCTTGAGGTCATAGCAGTGGCGGTGTAGAGCCGCGGCCAAGATAGCGTAAACGTACTGCGCTACGAGCAGTGGTAATCACAACCGTTTGCATTTGAGAATAACGCGAGGCGCTCAGAGTGTATGTGTGTATGTGTGTGTGTGTGTGTGTGACGTGGCGCTCGGTGGAACCGAGGCGATATTCATTGGCGGGAATCCGTAATTATTGCCATCGGTACTCGCGTCTCGTTTACAGCGAGCGCGTGCAATGTGAATGGAAGGAGCCTGATCGCTGCGAGATCGGCTACACACGAGAGAAGGAATGGAGGAGAGGAATTCATGACGCAACTGCGCGGAGCGCGCCGTCGCGAACTATTCCGAGGATTACAATTTACTTAGCGTTAAGTCTAGATAAATGCGACTCTATTCTCAAATAGCGCGAATGCTGTAGCGTGCGGTTCGTTCCCGCAACACTCCAGAAGGCCGAAGGATGTTGCGAGGCAGTTGCCGAGTTGCCGAGTTGCCGAGTTGCCGAGTTCTCTCGAGTTCTCGGCGGAAAATTCCTATAAATATTTAAGTGTTTTGAAGTCTATTATTTATTAGTAATTTATGTAGCTCCCCGTCGCTGAAATAAGCTTTATCCAGCTTAATCGTTGCCTAATGCCGTACCTATTTGAATAATAGAAAATGGAAGATTAGGAACAAAATAAACGTAAATTGCAGGCGGTAAAATTTTAATGCAACTAGAAAACACGAAACAAAGAACGGATTAGCTCCTGTAGCGCTAAGCATCACGACTCTTTACAGCACGGTTCTATTTAATGAAGCAAATGATATGTTAAAACCGGCTTGTTAAACCAAGCTTGTTATTTTTTGAAATTGAACCGATCATCACGAGTGCACTTTTAATCTCAGTTTTTAAAGAAAGGACGTTACCAATCAAAATCTGGATAATTGGTTAATATCCGGAGCGTCGAATTCCCTTGCGATAACTTGATCAAATACTCGTATGCCCCGGGCGCACCAGTCCACCGAGACGTTTTCGCAAGTTCGCTTGTACCGTCCTATAACGTAATTCACTTTACTTCGCGCGATGATGATCAAAGTTGTGTCCGCCTTTCGTAAAAGTTTAATGTGATCTAAAGGTACCATTTTTCGCGAAGATTGAACGGAAGCTGATAGCGTATAGAGTTTAACCGAATTGAATTAACAATCCGTTTACATTGTTTCCAAACGCGAAATCGATAATGAGATAACACAGAAACCAATGTTATTACACATTGAAAGCACTTTAAATCTTCTCTTTACAAAAAAATAAACGTTAATCTTCAGTAGCGAAAATCTCGTTAAATTTCCCCGAGGTTTCGTCATGTCGGTTGAAAATTCATTTTCATAATATACCAAGCACTACGAGGAATATCTCCGAAACCACTAATGGCCAAATTAATAAAGCGCGAACTATCCAGAAACCAGGAATGTCCAAATTCTATCTCTAACCGAGATAACACAATACCAATAACTTCCTCGCAGTGGAGGAAAATTTTATGTATTTTAATATTTAATAGCAAATTTTTGTTATCTATCTCACCTGTAATCGGCAAAATTTATTTATTCTGTACGCATTTAATTGCTATTTATTCTCTCCTAGATAGTAATAATATAACTTAAATTATATATGAATTTATAACTTTTAATTGCGATTAAATAGTTTGATCTTTGGTATTTATTTAAGCAGATTTAATCATAGGCAAACATTTTCGTTATTAAATAATTAAACCATATTATATAAGATTAAGTAATATTGCTCTAGTGCTATAGCGTGTATCAAAGGCCTTTCCGTCAGCGAGCCGATCCGCTCCGCAAATACCGTTAATATCATAATAGCACGTGCATTAATTGCACACCCCATATACAACCATCAAAGGTAGGCTTGTATCGACATGTATACACTGCGATGTTAACCCTTTTAGTGCCCCTGTTGTCGAATGGCGTCAAAGGAACGAATATAACATGATGTGACGTGTTCGCGCCAGTAAGCCTGTGCCACCGTTTCCTAGTGCGGTCGCGGTTGAAATAGTTTTGAGTTACCGCAAAAATAATCCTGTCGGATGAGAGGGGAAAAAAAAATGGGTAAAACGTAAATTGATCTCGCAACGAGGTGCCAAGAAAATAACAAGTGTCCAGCTGTGTCAAAAGTCGTTAGGCACGTCGCCAATCTGCGTCATGCTTACTTCCAAGGACACACCGTGGATTTTGGGGAAGGGTAGCAGCCAGCATGCCAGGGGATGCAGGGGATGCAGGGGTGCCCGTGTCGCGGATAGTCGGTCGGAGAGGGGTAGGGCTAGTTATGCGATGGGGTTCACCGAGTGGTGGGGGCGAAGGTACATTTCGAGGTCGGTCGATACCACTGTCCGTCGAAGCGCCATCGCCACGTGCTTTCGCACCATGCTCTGTGTTTTCGCGATCAATCTTGCAGAAACGCATCCGACTTGAAAATTGCTTTTCCCCCCGAGTCGCGAGTGTTTCCATTCGAATTTAGATTAGTTTGTTCGCATAATCGAGTCTTGATTCTGTGATTCTCGCATAATTTTGTTAAATCTGCAAAATGAATTTGCGATATTAATTCCCCGGGGAAGTTATTACTGCAACTTCGAAGAAGTCAGCATCAAAGACGAGTAAAGACAACGAGAAATATACGAAATCATAAATCAATTATAATCTAGAGATAATCTAAGGATAATAGCGTTATGAACATTTGAAAAATACGCATTCTTGTAGAAGCTGGGCTATCAATCAGCCTTTTCACGAAATAACAGTTAAAAAGAAGTAAAAAAAAAATTACACGTGTAGGACATCGAACGATCGATGTCGCCCTTGAAGGCAAATGCAAGTCTCGGATTATTGCCGCAGAATGCAACTACGAGCTATTCGCAAAAGCAATATCGACAGATATGGGCGTGTCGCGGTGTATCCTTGCGATTCTTGACATTTCATAGCTTTTTGATACCGTAAATAGATAGACAAGGATACATCATACATTTCGCGCTAAGCTCTACATGAAGTTGTATTTATCTATGCATGATTGCATTAACATTTTTTAATGTACGCAGCGCGCATTTTCCTGGGTGATCTGACCTATACGGAGAAAAATTTATATGTCGAAATTATTATTACTTTAAATATTCTATTACTCTGTTAGATTTTTTAACATAATATTTTTAAAATAAACAGATTTTCCATTATTACTCAAAAACATTAAATAAAATAAACACATTATAATATTCTGTATCACAACTTATTTTTCTCATGCAAATGGATTTTGATGACAAAATTTGACGACGATATTAATTTCCAGATTCTCGAGACGCTTGCCAAAATTATTATTAAATCCTATCTACACGAGAAAGACGTAGTTTCTCTAACTGAAAGCTCGTGACTGTAAATCTTATTTTAGGGTAAGGCTATGCACCCGCGAAGTTATCCGCTCTCGGAATGTGCAAACAACCCATTACTCATGTGCGTTCTTTTTTTAATCTTCCTTCGCGAAGATGAATATCGTGACACGACGTGGCCTAGCCCTTAACGAACGAAGCGAGCCACCTGTCATCGATAAGAGACCAAGTACGAGGTATTAACCTTGATTAATTTAATTCCCTCCCTTTCGTATTTATAGCTCGGGGAACGATTTCCGAGCGGTACGCGCCGGATAGTCCCACGGATATATTCGGCCTCGCTTCGAAGCACAAGATCGCGTGCGACCGGTACATTACGACCGCCGTGAAAGCTCAACCGGCGAGCTTTTATAGGTCAAGTTCTCGTTTCGTCTCGCGAGCAAGTACATACCCACCATCGGGTTCGTGCATGTATACGCGTTCATAGGCGAAACAGTCGTGTGCATGAGGTCTGCCCTAGGCCTAGACCCAATTCGCGCCCGGCTGTCTCGTGATAGCATTCGCCATCCATCGCTTTCCCACCTAGTGCTTAGTCACGTTCGTAATTGTAATGAAGAATATTGAATTGACCCGAGGCGGCGGGCTGAGAAAGCGGATGAATGGCGCAAAATGAAAATCGTTTTATGCAATCCGCGAGACTCGGAAACCGCCCGCGCCGCTGCCGAATGTCTCGCAGGAAACAAAAGAGGCATTAACGAGGGACTGAATTTCCCTTCGGTGAAGTTGATAAGAAATAAAATTCTCTGGTTCATCTCCAAGCTGAGATGGATAAAATGGGATTTGGCGAAAGCAAAAAGATCGAGAAGTTGCTATCTTCGAGTTCGAGTTGCTTTCTGAATTCGGATATATCGCCATGGTAGGCGGGTTTGTATCAGTATGTTTGCAGAGCTTTCGAACAAACCCCCCTCAGAGCCACCCCGTTTTTACTGCAGAGCTCTCTTCAAAACTAGACGCAAACTAGGGTTTATAGATAAACTTTGGATATACGTTGTCTTCGGATCAAAATTGAGCGTATACGACATCGTTGAAAAGTACAATTGCACTTGACTTATAACTCATATCCGAATGTAGAATTCCGCCACGGAATATCGTCTTGGAAAAGGAAATTATCATTAAAATTAAATTTTACGTCCCTAGGTCACTCTTTACACATGGAATACCATTGTTTCATGTATCATACATCATCTTCGTACAAGTTAGTTATACTGGAAATTACAGAGCGCGAAATGAAAAAATTCGCAGATATATCAGTGCTCCGTGTAATACTAGACGGCGTTAATTATGCGCGACGTTAATTACTGGGTTGTACAAACAAGCGTTTCACCGCAAATCATTGTGCGCCGGTGGTAATACGAGATCGCAAAATTTACGATAATCGGTGTTGCGTGAAGGTAAGGACCGTGTTGACAGCTAAAATTTCAATGTATGAATACGCGTTATATACGTATTGACGTTATTAGCTTGCCAGCACAGCAAACATAGTGTTAAATATGTGCTTTACTAATCGTATATTTTAAGATATAATTAATTGAAAATTGTTGCACGAAAGCCAAAATTCAAACTGCAAACAACGGCCATTTACACTAAAATGAAAAAGAAAATCTACTAAATTGTAAACATTGAATTTTCTCAATAGGATCAAATTTTGCGAAAATTATTTAATGAGATCGATGTTGGCATGGTATTGAATATAAGAGCAAAATGTGAAAGATAAAAGGAATAATTTACATTCTCTCAGGGCCAATTTAACTAGAGTGTGCTAAATCGCAAAAGCGATTCATATGAATGTGGCAGATGGTTTTATTTCGCCAAATTGAATCCCAAGTGCGCCATTCTTACATCTGGCCGAATTCTGTCGAATTTAAGGATTCATGCTATTTTTACTCTTTCACAATTTCTCTTTAGGATTTTCTAAGAAATTTTACCACTCTTCCATCACTCTAAACTTATTTTATAAAGAATAATAGAAGTAATATTCAATCAATTAGCTGCATTTTTTAATGTCAACAATATTAATTCTTTAATAGGAAAAAAAGACAAAATGAGGTAGAGAATATATGCCAATAACAGATTTTTTATCGCGATAAAGAATTACTTTTATTTAATCACGCGCCACGAAGATTTAATTAATTGATTTAATCATTCAAATTAATTTCTACTAAATCGTTTGATAAAATTGTGAAATAGCTTGAGGGACAATGCGTCGTCGATTATCGACGAGTGAATAAGAGAATAGTATTTTATTTAAAAATAAATATATATATGTATCACAAACTCAAAAAATATTTGCTTACAATTAGCGAACGGGCTTACGATATTTTACACGTATATATCTTATGTATAAATATCCGGATATTAATGTTATAATGCTGTTCAATAAATTATTATTTAATAAGTCATAATTTTTAATATTAAATTATTTTCAAATTAATGCCATAATTGGTTCATTTCAATGCTAACAACTTTCCATTTGTTATTCTCATAGTAACATGCACTGTCAATTTTTTACTTCATCTTTCTTGCAGCGAAATTCAATCACGGTCCATCAGATTTAATTGACTGTATGGACGGAAAAGACTCTTACTCTGGTTCTTTTAAACAATATTACGAATAATTTTATCATAGAGAAACGCGAACGTAAAAAGCACGATGTAAGGACAGATGCCTTAACGTCCGGCGAGTCGTACCGCAATAATTACGGAAAAACCGTGAAAGGACGAATACAGAATGCGTGCTAACGGGAAAGGGCAAAGGTAATACACGTTTCGAGCTCTATGTAGTATGTAGACATGGCTTTGTTGGCGTGTGCAAAGAGACTTTTGGTCCTGCTGAAAACCACCTGAGGGTGAGCTCAACCGGCGCGGCGGTACAACGCATTATGATCCCCTTCGATTCGATATATCATCGCTGCCATTTTAAATAAAGTTAAATACCACGTGACGACTAGTAAACTTAATTCACTTCACGATACGTATATATGTAAATGTGTAAGCCAAACACATGTGCATATATGTATAATACAACATTATATTACATAATATCTGTGCAAAGTTCTAATACGAGGAAATAAACATTATAAAAATAAAATTTTGTGAAACACGCAAATGCAGTATACAAAAACAAATATCCGCAAAAACATTTTTCAATTATGAAATACGCGTTTAAACAATTGCATTCCTGTTTTGCAGGACATTAATAATTTTTATATTAATTAACATAACATCGCCCTCATTAGATGAGAATAAATGTAAAAATTCACAAAAAGAATAACATAAAACTAAAGTCGGCGCAAAAAAGATCTTAACGGAATAATACCGGAAAACGTCGTTACGCATTGTCAAATATGATAACTCAGGAATCAAGTTACAACGCGCGACTCGAAATTGCATTCGAACACAGCGTTAGTCATTCTCTCACGACTCCTGTACGTATTCTATTTCGCTTCAAAGTTAAAATGTCTTTCTCAAACGCTCGCAGTAATGCATGAAGCAGAAAGATATCTCTGAGAAAATTACAGCAGTCGAGAAGACATCGTGTCTTGCGAACTGAGTATTTAAAGTGATGGAATTACAGAGTAGGAAAATAGTAACAAAAATAACAGATTAAAACAGTAAAAATTATGAACAAGCTGTTTAAAATCGCAAAGCTAAATGCAATCTGTACGTAGTAAATCCACTAATTTCGATTTCATGCATTTCGATTATAAGATTTCCAACTATTTCCATTGAAACGAAAGATTATCCAGTTCCATTTGAAAGTTTGGTGCACAGGGTGCACTTAATTACCGTTTTCGTTGCATGAGACGATCGAAAAAAAAAAAGAGGGAAAAGCCGATTTGCTGGCACAAATCTAATTCGGTGAAACGACAAAAAAATTGGCCGCGTCGATCCGACGTTGCTCACCGTATGCACATTTTTTCCCGCCCGGGATAATTAGACTCAACGAGTAGGCAAATGGTAATTCAATTCCGCAAACATTACACCTGCCAGCGTCAGCGTAGCTGCGTCGTGTATACGATATTACGGTGTAATTCACGGAATGTGCATGCACGCGGGCGGGCACATTCACATGCGCGTATACACGCAAACTTTGAAATGTACTACAGACGAGGGAAATTTGCGATGAGAGCTTCCCGTCGTGATGAAATTTTTACTCTTCGCCTTGCACCCTCGACAGCCGCATCGAGCCTGACTTACGTATTAGCGCAGCACAAAAACATGCATCTTAGATAACACACGCGGCAGTTACTATATGCAGATCAGGTAATCAAGTAGTTAAATGTTTTTTATGACATCTTTAAATAAACGTCTTCTTGGAAAATCGATGGAACCGTAATAATATGATCTGATAATAGCTCAAGGAATCTCGAGTTCAATCTTGGAAAAATTATATTTTTTTAAGTTCGTATATCGTTCTCTCGCTCGAATGATATCAGCTCGCGATGCCCAACGCGAAAGAATCGTCGGTTGACGTGAAAAGAATATTTTTGTGGCTAATGCGCTAATGCGTACTTATATGGCAAATTATTTAGTCTTCTTTCTTCTTTGTTCGCTGATATCACAGTACAAAACAAGATTGTCGAATCGCAACGCGCGTCGTAATTCCTTGTGGAAACGCGGCGTGACGAATGCAAATCATCAATGATTAACATCAGCTGACACTTTTGTCACCAGCAGGCATTATGACGCAGCACACGATTTCTCGATCGCGCACAACACGAGCGAGCGACAACACGTGTGTCACGCGTGCATTAAACCGGCAGCCTCGGCACCAACGAGCCGCAATCATCATTAAATTGAACGCATGCAAACGATATAAGGGATTAAACACCATCATTAGAGGCGACCGCGTATTATGGTAATTCATTCATCGCGCAATATAATTCGAGAAAAAGAACGATAGAAGATGTAATGTGTAATGATGTGAAGAAATATCGATATCATGATAATGATCTGCGTAACTTTTTAACTGCAATATCCGCAAATTATGAATTTAGATTTGTAAGGATAATCGTCGTACGAGTGATTTTCGTTAGCGATAACATAATAATTGAAAAATATACAGAAGTTATCTTGATAAAGAAGTTTAAATTGGCTAATGACCCACGATACCCTATTATTATGATTTACAGTCATATAAAGACAACGAAGTGATTGTTAACAATTTGATTCAACGATCGTTGAAACAACGTATGAAAATATATAGATGTCGCGGACGATACGCTGCATGAAAATGCATTTAATGTTCACGAAAATCGCGTTACCACATAATCCTGAAAAAAAGCTAATCTACTTTGTTTCTCCACAATTGGTTTCAGTACGGTTGGTTGGAAAATTCAAAAACGTCTCTCGTTAGTAAATAATTTTAAATTTAACAGTTTGTTATGTAAAATAATTTTACAACGAAACTATTTTAGCGCGTTCATTAAGATTTGCTGCTTCTGTTAATTCTGCTTTTAGCAAAGTGTATTTATCCTTAAATTTATATTACGTTTGCGCACATAAAAGACAATTTAATTTTCGCAAACTTAAATTTTTAATCGAGACAAAGAGCTCAGTCAGTTCCGTAGAATTATTGTAATTTTTTAACTAAATAATGATGTAACTTGTGCTAAACTGCCACGAGTATGCATTTCGAAACTGCTAGGTTATCGCCTATTGGCGAATGTGCAGACCCGTGCAGCAGCAGCAGCATCAGTAGCAGCAGTAGCAGCAACGGTAGCAGGCAACGGTTCGTATCGATCCCTCAGGACCAGAACTGTACCCTAGTAGCCTTGTATTCTCTTTGCCATGTACAAGGTGGTCAAAATTCGGCTTTGTGCGCAAGAATAGGTTTTATTTAAAAAATAGTGAATGCACGCAGGTAATTAAAATGTCACGTTCACGAAATATCCTCATTCATCAAGCTCGCGATAAAAAGACTTATTTTCCGGCTTTTTTCCGACCACCCGATAAGAATGGATAATGAAATAAGAATTTAAGCAAGCCAATGTCACAAGATTACGAGTTTATCTAACGAAAAGATAACGTTTAAAAGTTTTCAACGTTTTTAATCTGAACTTCAAAATGCATTATGAAGTTAATTCAATGCAGATTCTGGCAAAGTTATCGTTTCATTATTCGTTGAATATGATTGAAAGATAATTACGAATGTGAAAGTAGAAAAACATCTTCGCCGGCCAGATTAAATACCGCTACAGATAATGAAAATATGTCCAAGAAAATGGTCTTTGTTTATTCAACTATGCGTCAGACTGACAAAATATTTTCATTATCTGACGACCGTTCTCGAGATTGATTTTTCTTTTCAACGTAATTCTCTCCTCTCAAGATTCTTCTGCTGATGGCTTCCACGAAAATTCGACATTACAGCATAACGACTTGCGATATTGTTTACAAATTAGGAAACATTAATCACTTTGCGTATAAATTCGCACAACTGTTATTAATACCGTTATTCAATGAGATAATAAATTATTAACTACTTATAGGTTACACGTTAATGAATAAAGTTTCATGTCAAATTAATGAAAATGGTCTCTTCCACTTTACCTCTATAACGAGCAATTATATTTTTTCTTTCTTCCTCCATTTTCTTTCTAATTTTGTAATCTTCTTAATACACATTGCCCTGTATGCGTTCGTTATACTTTATTCTATTCTGACATCGAGCACTATTTATGAGTTTGCTTTTAGCAACTGATAACAGACGAATGTTAATCTTGGCGCGCATCGTTAATTTCCCTTCGAGAACAAAGAATAGCGTAACTCACAAACTTCTCAGCCGTGAAATGCATGCAACGCCAGCGCATCTCTCTACGTAGTGGCGGGAAAACGAACATAAATGAAATATGTCCACGATAAATCGATGGTATTGCGTTGCAGTGTGAGAAACCGAATATGAGATATATCGCAAGATACCCGATATTAGAACTTTTGTAAAAAATATATCGAAATTAACTTTTCCATTATATGCCTTGTTAAACTATCTTTTTAAAACTATTTTACTTCTTTAAAACTTTACGAATTATTCTTTTATTTTTTCAGATTACTTATTAATAAACAAGATACAAATGTATTAAAATTAAAGTAAGTTGAACACATTTTCTCTTCTATACAAATTATCAGATTAAGATACGAGTCCATTATCCGTAATACTTTCTATGTATATTTAATGATGTATATTTTTAAATATACACGAGGTAATGTATGTAATGCGGTGTTATTTAGCGAATAGCATTCTTCTAAAACGAAAAGAAATTCAATTTGCAAGGCTCGTATAAGAATTTGCCGGCATGTCGAAAAGTAATTTTTGAAAATTCCTTTTCATCGGGACCTGAAGGAATGCTTCCGATTCCCCTATCAAGGCAAACTTATATTGATGCTCAAAGAGACGAAAGAGCAAATGGAATGAAGGTACAAGGAGAGGAGAAGGAGAAGTTGGAAACCCGTCGCGTTGGACTATAAATAAGAGCTTAATAAAACAACACGCGGTGCACTTGACCTGCAGAACATGGCGATTCGAGAACGCGTTGAAACCATATCCGAACACAATACGCTTGTAGTGTTTCTGATGTGATAACGCATATAAAATAATTTGTAAAATGTATCGCACGAAACGTATTAGCCGTGGAGATTTACTTCAAAGTTTAATCACTAAAAATATGAAAAAAAAAAGATTCAATAAAATTCATTCAAATATAAAAAAATATGAAATAAAAGAAATAAATGTATAGAAAAATATTAAGATATAAAATATTAAAACATAAAGATTCAATTGTGTTATAAAAATATTTTTTAGAATTAAATATTTGTAATTTTTATAAATATTGAGTATGTGAAATATATATTGTATTTTCTTCAGGGGTCCACCCATATATCCATCAAACTAATTCTACGTGAAACGTATCTATCCGTTTTGCCATTGACGCGCGTATCCATTCTCTAACCCGATTATTCTGTAACCCTATTAGTCATTACATCACGCGTGTAATTACCATTACCGCCGCGTATGTAATCGATAGAGTCTGCGAGAGTCATAGGCGACGCGTAATACTTTGTCGCATATGGCAGGGATAATCGTAATGCTGAACATAACATAAAAAACTTGATATTTCCTCCGAAAAAGTGACCCATTTCCTCTTGCATGCCAACGTCAACGAAGCCGGAGTTTTTGCGCACGTTGACGTTAAGAATATGAGCCGTTCCGACAGAAGGCTTCCGCATTTCTCACGGGAGAGAAACTAAAAGCGCTTTCCTAATCTTTAGCCTCTTATCTCTGTTCGATATAAGAGGCTATTTTTAACATGGAGGCAATGTGACAGGGGAAATGCATTTAACGGATATACGGAGTTAATGGGAAATTTATACGACCGCTTCGTATAGCGATTATGCTAGATTACCTTACACGTGGAATTTAGTATTTAGATATTATGCTAAATTGATATTTTTATACGATAATACACTCGGTTGCGAAATTCATAATGCACACATAATATCGGAGGTAATTAAAAAATATTAATTTTCGTTATCGCAGTGGCCCTTCATTTCGATCAAGCGCCACTAAAACTACTTTAATTCATCACCGATATTCACCATCGATGCCACTTAATATTGCTTTTTATATGCAGCAACAAATTTCGCTTCGAAAGCGCAGCGTATTTGGGCTTGAGTGACGTAAAATATGAGTGCTATCAGAGGCGGATAAAAGTACCGGTTTGGATTGTTACTCACATAACCTTCGTGAAAGAAGTAACGAGCTCTGAACTCACCTGAAACATAAAATAAGAAATACGTTATATTACGTAAAATTATTTAAAACAAGGTCATTAATTAAAGATAACTTGTGGATATTATAATATTATAAAATTCAATGTATATAAATATGTAGACATATAATAAATACATATAAAGAAATTTATTAATAGCATATTATTGGATCAATTGATTTAATAATAAATTATTAAAGAGTACAATTTAAAGACAAATTATTTTTAAGTTACGAAATTTAATTCCTTTTAAGAAGAATAATAGCAAGACCGTATGCAGAAAGAAGTAGAAATATCGTTCTACTTATTGTTAGACAATTCTTTCATTCCGATTTTACATCAAAGCAATATCAATACGAGCAGCGTATTGATTTAAGGTCCATCCATCTCAAGTGAGCATGCAGAATAAAAAGGAGAGAGAAATAGAGCATCCTGCTTCTGCTTTGCTCCAAAAATCGATGATATATCTTCAGGAAATTTAAGTCGTAGGCGACATATGATGCGCAAATCCCTATACCATTCGGTTTTGTGGAGAAATCAGAGAGAAACATCGGTATACTATTTGCATTCAAATTTCTTATTTCACGCATTAGTTGTTTCAAACTTTTTAACTTTTTGGAAATAGAAAAAAGGGAATAAAGTGATGAAACGCACGAGATGATAAATTACCAATTTATACGAGCTGATAAATGATAGATGATAAAAAGATGGATGATGTAAAGTCGTTTTTCTGATCGTTCTAAATCAGTCTTTGACAAAGGGTCAGTAAAATTGAAAAGATATGTTCATGTTATGCAATTTTATGATGTTCGATCTTAAAGTTCAATTCAATAAATAATTCTACTTTCTCTCGTAAACCTGTCTTACTTATTCGCCAAAAAATATTTTATCCGTATATGAAAAACGATGCATTGTATTATCTTTAATAAATCAAAATTTTTGGAAATTGAAATGCATCATAAATTTTTCAATTATATATATATATATAAATTCTATGATTTTAGCAAATAACAGACAAGATTTAGCTAGATTTAGCTAGCAAATAAAGATCGTATACACAGCAGTGATTTCTGTTCTTCTTATAAAGAGGAAAAGTCCTAGAGATCAATTTTTCTATTTTTATCTCCGACGCTTCTCAATGAAAACTTTGAACGTCAGATACGAACGACGTTATAAAGTATATACGAGATGATACGTCATTTATTATCTTCCGCTACAGACAATGAAGCCGACGGAAGGAAACGCGAACGAAAAGGAACGAAGGCGCAAGCTGCATCGCGATCTTTAATAACCGGATTCTCCGGTCGAATCTTCCAGCTCGCGCAGGTGTTGGCGGAAAATGCAATTTGGTGGCATTCACCTCTGGCAAGACTATTTTCCTTTCTTCACGCGAGAGGATAGATCCGAGCGTAAAAAAAAGAGGACGTACAATCTCTTGAAAGACACAGTTTGCTGCCTCGATAAGAGATGAGCGTGTTTGTTATAAAAGGGAGCAAAATCATGTTTAAATTAAATTATAACATGACAGTTGTAATCGTTTTCGCGTGAGAAGAGGCATACAATTTCCATGTCCTAACTAGAAGTTACGATTATCTCTCAATCTTGCATGTAAAAACGATGAATATCAATTTTTCGAATCAGGTCGCGACGTACGAAATAAAAATTGTCAAATAATTTCTACATGTAAATTCTATAATATGTAAATCGTGAAAGCAATCCACTTCCACCCGGCGATCGCGTAAGAATCCAACGTTGCGTGGCGCGCGACCGGGGTATTAATAGTCAATTGTTATCGCTCTACGAACGCGTTGTACAAATGTGTATGATGACGCGACTCACCTTTTGCGGGGCCATTTGCACATGCCATTTACGCGCATTTACGACCCCACATATGTATACCGTTTTCTGCCTCCTTTAACTGCTGTTAAGAAGCTCGCGGCAAAATTGCAATAAAAATTATAAACTACGTACGAAATGTTTTTATAGCGAACGGAAAGTGCAGTTTTATAATACGACAGTTTCGAGGCGCGTAAAAATCTAAGAGAAGTTCCGTGCGTATACGTCAAGTAATTAGAAAGCCCAAGATAGAGCGCGTCGCGAAGAATATAAGCAGTCAGAAAATAGCGTGAACACAAGTGGATTAATTTAATGAAACCATAGCAGTCTACACGATCGTGCTCCTTCTCAAATGACTATCCGGAAGAAAAACACGGAAGTACTTTCTTTTTATTTTCAGCAAGTAGTTCGTAATACCTCTATCTATGGTGTGTTTAAGCGTCTTATAAAACAGCGTCGCTTGGAGATGACAGGAGAGAAAAGATAAAAAATTTTCTTCCGCGTAAATAAAAAGAGAGATCTTAATCTAAAGGGTCAGCAGGAAAGGATTCCCTCTATACTCTGTACCCCGTTTAAGTTTTTAATTTAAACATAATCAAGTGTAAGGAATGACCTGTTAAAATATCTTCATATTTTTCCTTCCTTTCTGTTGAATAAAATTAATTTGATAATATTAATTTAAAGTCAATGCAACGGGATGTAGTTTATGTATTTCAATGATATGTGTAACGTACTTTCCATCGGGTAAATGTTGGATTTAGTAAAATACAAAATACAAAGAAATTAATATGCAATATCTTGTGCAGAGAACGTGGGAAAAAATTAAATGAACACGCTGCAGCAATGAAACCAATTAGTGGATAATGACGCGCGTTGGCCTCCATTCTCAATACATTTTGCACAAATCTTCGTTAACGGCAACATGGAATATTTACGCAATAATCAGTTGCAAATGAAACTCTGTTACATTGTGTTTACACAGAGAATATGTTAGGTAAGACGCGAGTAAACTATTATTAAATTACTACAAGGATTCTCAAAGGTTCAGAGCTGGCTGCTTAGCGTAGAAACTTCAAACAGATGTTAACCGAAATGAGAATTAAAAGGAGAGCAGCAGTCGTGAGAAAGTCTATCATTCAATTTTGACCTTATTTAAAGCGACGCGGTTATTCTCGCGTGAACTTCTCGAAATAGTAACGACACCCCATGTCTGGAACCTGTGCTATACAATTATCCTAGATTAAAGATCCCGAGGGAACCAAAATGCCTTCTAATTAGATCGAGATGGTCGAAACTTGATCACTATAATGCCTGTGCACGTGTTTTCTATGGAGACAAATTTAAATTATATATTTCACGTATATTAATTAAAATTACTTCTTATTCAAAAATTAATCATGAAAAACTGATTTCCTTAACAATATTTTCATTCGCAAAAATGTTCTGTTTTAAAAGTTCTTGTTAGATGTACAATTATAAATCGTTTGCAGAGGCAAAGGAAAAAAAGAGACATAGAGAAAGGACAGCTAATTTTTCTTGCAAAAGGTTTTTCTCTCCTTCAGCCATAAATTATTACTAAAAACTAAAGATGAAGTAACAGTTTCGATTTCTCAAGCTGGAGAGCTTCCGTTTCTTCAAGTTATAAACAATTTACAGCAGTTTACAATTTACAAATCTTGTATAAATAATTAGCGCGTGTAATAGACTGAATAAGAGTTGTAAAATATCTGCTATCTTATACTTCTCGGTGCTGAATGTGTAACGACATACGTCATTCAGACGATCTACATACATTTCATTACGATACATGAAATTGTCGTATTTGCATAATGGGCGTATCATTATCCGCAGCACATACCTTATTGGATTTAATCTAGATTCGAGAAGCAGGAGATCATTTCCGTATACATCAACTCACCGGAGTGAGCTCATCGGAGCAGTTAATGACGGAACATTTCGGAGCGTATAAAATAAATTCGCGCGGTACGTACGTATGAGAGACGGGAATGCGCGAATAAACCTGGAGTCTGAGCTCGCATGGCTACGGACACATGGGACGCATGCTAAGTGGTTAATTAATAATTTTCCCTCCGTACAGTTTCCCCGACAAACTCCGCTACCCGGATGGCGTCCCGGAATTTATGTACTCACCCGCAAATCCAAGAATGCCGTCTCCTCGGCACGTTGCTCGGCGGAACCAGCAATAGGGGAACTGTGCCCCTCATCGCTCCGCCGCCACCGGTACCGCCGCCGTCGCCGTCGTCCGGAAGCCGAAGCTCCGGTACCTGGAGACTGCTCATTCTCGACACTCCACTGCCGGTCGTAGCGTCACGTCACCAGAACGCGTCGTCGCGACCGTGCGTCGCTCGCCGGTCGGACATCACCGAATCTCGCGCTTTGACGAGTTTCGAGGGGACCCTTGACGATTTCACGCACACCCGGACATCTCACGCGAATGCGTCCGCTTTGCTCAGAGCAGCATTTCTCAGAATCTGCAGAACGCGCGATATCCTTTTCTATCCTCCGGCGATACGGAAACTTGCATTTACAGTTACGTATCGAGATTGCGAAGCAACTTGCGCGTGTGCCAAGTTGTAACCGAAAAGACTCCCGCGACTTATCTGCGAAATAATGCGCGCCGCGAAGCGCTGTAGCCGTGTTACATTTTCAAAAAGTCGACGATAACGCGGTCGCCGAGATAGTCGAATAATCGGCGAAACGACTTTCTCGAATAAAGCGGTGATCAAAGATCTAGTTATTATTATAATTCATTGTTCATCAATACTTATTGACTTGTATTTTCTCCGCTAACTGTAATTTTTTTTTGTTGGTGATAAGACGTCAGAATCAGCCTTGAGAAACGTTACGTAATTCAATTACGCGTGTGGACTGAAGGACTCCGGTGGTCAGGAATGCAGGCACGGAGGCCTTCGTGCGTAAGGATCGTAAATATGTCATCTTTCATTCGTGTCAATAACTCGATCCTGCTGATATACGATCGTGCGGTTCGTCGTACGGCCAGACAACGTGTCCGTTCCACGATTACGAATGAAGATGACAAGTGTTTGCAACAGGCAGGCAATTCTTTCGGCGCGGCGCTTTGTCAGCGTACGGCCTGTCATCGATATGCCAGTGTCCGTATCGCTTTTATCGAGTATTCCCAGCAATTATGGCGAGACGCTGAATGAAATCATAGCCTGTGACGCGAGGAGCTTTTGTTACGTCTGTAAACGGTGCTTTTGAAAGCACGAAAACCCGCCCGCCCGCCTATTGAACAACAGTGAAACGCGTTGCGGTAAGCAATGCGCCACACAGCGCAGATGAGCTGCGCTCTCGCGCGTCAACGCGACAAAGCGCCCGCGGGGTCACTCATTACGTTCTCAAAGAGAATAATTTCGGAGGGCTCGTCTCGCGCACGCAATAGATTCGTCCACCGTTGCATTGCGCAGTGGCGTTTGTAATAATTATCGCGCGGCTAATTTGACGCGCGGGGCGCGAAGAGAGGGATTTAATAATATGCACCGCGAGCGCGTTATCCTTCACAGCGCCGGCTATTAATTTGCTGTTCGTTCAACAAAAACGACATCCTTGTGTTTTAATAAATAAAGAGCGAATCCGCGACAAGCACGGTGGATTCAATGCGTCGCTTTGAAACTGTCGACTTTAATTTAAGCCGTCTCTCTAAGAAATATAATATACGGTGTGACCAACCGTGTGTTGAGCTCAACACATCCAATCTGAAAAAAAGTCAATGTAATCAAGAAAGGAAAGCTAAGACGAAGGGAAATGCTGTTGCGAGAAGGAAACTACGCTGCCGCGGCATCCCCAGCCATATCTCGACACCGGCGGAATATGTATTTGAAATTCAAATGACGAAACGGAAGCGCGCTACCGAAACTTTACGTCTCGCCGTACAATAAAAAATCGTAGAAATTCGCGCGGCACTTTGTCGCGATATCGCAATACGTCCCGACGATCTCTGTCACACTTGTATGAGCAATGCCATCCACCATCAGTTTATCTCGACTCAACGGGGGCGAATAATTCAACGCGGAATTTTATTTTTCATCTTGATAGGGTAGATCCCAGAATAAAACGATCTAATCAAGTTCTAACGACAGATTCTTTCGTTCTGTATTAATCCAAGGTTAAATATCGTTCTCCGCGGCGGCTTCTATTTGTTTTTTATTTTAACTCTGTTTGCATTTCGCCTGGCGAACGATAGAGTATTCTCAAATGAGACAGCCGGAAATTTATCGGTAGATATCGGTCTGCCGAGGCAAATCCCGAGGGATGAATCGATGTGTTCGTACCCGCAATTGGCGGCCCGTTAACTAGAAAAATTTATTGGCGGACCCGAAGGGAGGATCCGCGGTAACAATCGCATCGTGCACGGAGAAGGATTCCGCATGTTCGATCGCGAAACACCGCCGACGTGGACGTTCATCAAAGTTACATCGAGAGTTACGAGGGCTTAATGGACAAGCACGAGGTCGATTGTAACAACAGAATTTTATCTCGACAGAATTTTTATCCGTTCGCGCGTAATCACATCACGCTTCTGGATATTCCGCGGGATAAAAATTTACATCGCATTACGTCGAAGAAATTCTTAACTTGGTTGAATTTTAATGTAAAATTAAATTTTGAAGATACCAAGATTCGAAGGATGAAATATTGCGGCGGGACTTACGTCGCACACGAAACTTTTGCCGATGAAAAATCAACTTTGAAATTTCCCGAACACAATCCTGAATGGAACCTGAGCGTTCACCTGGACGATTATCGATCTCAAGATCTCGAGGAAATGACGATTCCATCAGTCGCGGGTAATAGGTTCGTAACAACATACATTTCGCGCGATAAGCCGCGATATTGCGGAGGAGAAACGCGGAGGTGAAACGCGGGGGAACTTGGCGTAATGTCGAAGGTAACGAAGAAGGGAGAGAAAAACTGCCTCGAGTGTTTATTGCGCGGGCTTGTACGCGGGAGGCCACGTGTAACCCGGCGGAAATAGCGTCGGCATGTAAGTCGAGTATAATAGCGACATTAAAGCGGAATTACTTCGATGAAGGTCGAAATACAATATGGGTTTAATGTATCGTTAAATCGGTATACGCTACGCCCACGCTTTTCGATCGTTGTTGAGCATTGTTTTTAATAATAATAACAACGATAATAACATCTCGATGAGACGTCGCGAGACGACACGGTGAACACGCGCAGGATTCCGCAGCTCCGCGGAGGCGCAACCGCAACGCGACGCGACGCGACGCGACGCGATTCGACTCGCGGGGATTGTTCTACCGCACGTGATGCGCTTCTGCGTTTGCGGGCCAACAAATGTTAATTAAACAGAACGAACGGAGAACACCGTGTCGCTAACCTAAGTCAAACAGCGGCGCCGTCATCAGAAACTCGGTACACAAAGGATAGACGCATCGTAACGGCAATGATATTTTAATTAACCGACTGTTTACCAAAAACGAAATCGTATATTTGCCATCTGTAGAGATTTGATAGAATCATATAATTTAATTTTGCTAACGACGTCGCTGCATAAAATTAAAGAAAATGTACGCTTGAATAACAATTTGAAACGCCTATGTGTCAAGATAACGAGATAACGCGTCAATAGTTACTTTTGTTATCTTGACGTTTCTGAAAAAGATCGACTTCAAATTGTTCGAAGAAATGTATTTCTTTAGAATTAAAGTCGGTAGTTTTAGAGCTCCGTTCTCGAGATTATCAATGTAATTCGTATACAAGTGCAATAAGATGGTATTATCTTATTGATATCGTGACGAAACGCGTGACACCTCCTTCTTACACACACACACACACACACACACACACACACACACACACACACACACACACA
>VBVQ01000451.1:26960-49460 GCA_011636635.1 Tetramorium simillimum | reverse complement strand
CGCCGATGCCACAGGGTGCTGGGAGCCACGGTCAACCGCAGGCCGGTTCGTCGCCGAGCACCCCGGGCCCCGGCGGCGGTGGTTCTACCGGTGGTGCTACCGGAAGCGGCGGCGGCGGCGGCGTCGGCGTCGGCGGTGGTGGAGCGACCGGTTTCTCCACCGGCGCTGCCGGGGCTGCCTCTTTCGGTATCGGTGTTACCGGTGGGTCTATCGGCGGTGGGGCAACCGGCGGTGGAGCTGGCGGCGGTGCCGCTGCTTCCGGAACCGGGGGCTGGGGCAACAAGGGGCCTGCTCGTCGGGGTCGAGGGTGGCGCGATTGGCGTCGCGGCGATCCTACTCTAATTAAGGGCCTGTGGAAGTCAAAGGGTCCTCTAGGTAACGAATTCGCCAGTCTTCCCCGCTTGTGTGTAATCTTGTTGCATTGTGTAAATATTTGTGCTTGTGAACGGTATTGCGTGATGGAACCTCGAGTCGCCAATGCTTCTCTTCTTGAGAATTTATTAAAGAGACTTTGGAGTCATTAGTACAAGTAGCGTGACTGTAGGCTCTTCATTCGTGGAATGTGGCAATTTCAAAGCCTTTGTCTTCCTTTTATTTCGGTCTTGACTTGTAGAGATTTCTCTGTTGCTAAGTATTCCTGCACTTATACATTTTATGTATCCGTTTACCTAGATACATAATGGGTTTGGTTCATAATCGTGCTATTTTTGTCCGCTATAATTAAAACCTTGCATGAATGTATTTTAAATCGCCTTAAATTAAATAGGCAGTTTTACGCTTTCTTTGCCGCTGACGTTTGCAATTAATTTTTAAACGTTATACGTCTAGAACTATAAATACTCACAGAGCTATAAATGCCATTCGTTTCAAATAATTCACACCTGTAAATATTTCGCCTACGAAAATCCACGTCATCGTAAATTGTACTCGCGCACATGACGGTGACATAACGCGGATGCAATTTATATTATATGCTCGTCGACTTCCGGCACATCAGTTCCGTGTTCGTGGCTGCAATTTGTTGAAGAAAGTTTTTTTTTTTTTGGTTTAACAACATCTGCCACGAAATCTCATATCATGATAGGCGAACCATAAAGCACGACGCGGCATCGCGTTGCAATTTTATGGCAGATAGTTTGCCCGCCCGCGGTTATATACACGCTTGAATGTCACGTAAGAAATTTTTCGTGCCGGTAAAATTATCGGAATCTTAAATAAAGTTACGTTTATTACGTCTATACTCATCATAATCTTCCTATTCTTGAAGTGGAACTTTTCAAATTTAGATTTACGCGTTGCAGATCCATCGTTCGAAGTTCAATCATATCGCCGCGCTGCACGAATTCAATTGTAAGTTATCACAACGGAAGTTCGAGCAGAAAAAAATAGTCATTTAGTAAATCGGATTAGAGTGCAGTTAATACGCGACGCGTTTGTATTTTACCGGAGAATTTTTTTATCGCCATTTTATCGTGAGTGAACATAACACATGACACGGCAATGCGCTTTGTTTTTTTGTCGTTGTCGATAGTCGTTCGCCAGCATCGGTGTAAGCTCAGGACCAGTGTAGGGATAATAATGGCGACGGCTGTGAAAAATTCATGAAACGAACAAACGAAACGGCATCGTTTTTCTCATGCTCTCCGTCGGCTCAAGCCTGTGTTTTAACTTTCAAATACGACCCTGGCCACGAAGAGCCTCCTTCGCTTTGGAAATTTCGAATTTTCATCGCAGATTAGACTTTATCGCAAACTTAAAGAATTTTAATATTTAAAGTTGTTTGATTTTCAAAAGGAAAAAGAATAAATACATAATGCGATATTACTGTGTTTGCTTGTAGTATGCAAATTTATATATTTTCTAAATGTTAGATTGATTGACAGAAATAAACAATTTTTATGACAAACTTGTAAATTTGCATCTTTGCATGCATCTTTGTATTTATTCTTAAATTAGCCGCTGATATTGAATACAAGATTGAAATTAGTTCGTAACTGTAATTACGAAAATAGTTATGAAATTATAATGCATTAAAAATATCAAATTAATATTATTTTATATTAAATTAATTTCTTCTTTTCTCTACATCACAATACTGCTGAAGAAGCTGATAATTGGTAACCATATCTTATGCTTACATGAATTAGTATACATATACATATGAAATATACATAATTAATATTGGAATTTTGTTTTTACCATTAATCAACGAATTTGTAATCTGCCAATCAAACAATCGATTAATCAAACGCTTGGTTAATTGAAATTCCTAAATGTTACTGATTGATATATTATAATTATTGTTGTACAATTCGAGATTACTTGTTAAAATAACTAATTTGCTCGCACATCTCCTGGGTCCACTAAAATAAGTGGAAATCGCATTCATCGCGTCGAACAGTTGCATTCAAGAGTCGATTTTCGACTTTTGTTTCTATTTTCGAGGTGTGATTTCTTCCGTAAAACAACATCACTCTGCTGTGTTTGTATATTTGATTTTGCTTTGATTTTGCAAACTCCGTCATGCATTCCCCCAAGCGACGCATAACGTCTGACGCAATTAATTCAATTGTACCGTATACGCGTATTCGAGATAACAAATTATACCTGAAGGGGTTGAAGCAACAAGCATGCATTAGCACCTAAGCGACGTGTGCACTTTGGTGATCCTCCTACAATGCATGCGACCTTTCGGCCCTGCAGCCGTTAAACAAAGATGCATAATTATCTCCTTGATCGCACGCACGTTTCAAGCACGTGTTTCGAGTGCGTTTCACGAGCACATTTCGTGTCCTGTGTGTGAACAGATTCGCTAGGACAGGCGGAGATCTACATCATCGTGGCCCTCCTGATTGGCTTTTTCACCGTGGTGATCGGCTGCTGGCTATCCGACAATTGCTGGTCGCCGGAACCGGAGGGGGTTGTCACCCTCGCATAGCCTAGTGCCGACTTCCGTGCCTCCAGGCGATAACAACTACTACGACGCCCCTCCTACAGGATACTTCAGGACCTCGGCCGCTATTCGGACCATCGTGGTAACGCACCCGGCAACGTCAGCGGCAATCATCGACCGTTGCTCGACATCAATGACAATGACACGCTGTTACGCGTATGAGCGTCACGTACGCGGGACCTTCCCCATCGAAGAGGTATCGCTCGATCGATGGCATCCGCGAACCAACTTCTTTCGCAAGTTCCTATTTCACGAGAGACGAGCTTTCGAGCAGGGTCCGTTCTTGAGCGCGAAAAGAGACATCGAAGAAGGAAGCGAAATTGAAAGAACGAACTGTTTTCGCTCTATATCACATATCGATTTTCAGAAGCGCAAGAATGCGAAATTTGGTTGTCGTTTTTCACAAAGACGGTCGAAAATTGGATTTAATTAGCGAGACGATATGTTGCGATATTTCGAACGAAGCAGATGATGATGTAGCTTATTTTATTCTATCGAGATGATCTCTAAGACTGACTCTGCAATTGTAAGTCAGTTCCTATCGCGTCGTTATAAACGATGGAAGAGATTTTTTTTAATAAGATACATGCACGCACAATATGTCTTTATAATTTAAACGCAGACAGTTCTGTTAGAGATATTGTATGTTCTAATATATATACATATATATATATTTAATCGTTAATTTAATTAATGCCTAATTAATCGGGCATTAATTGCGTGTCCAGCGCATTGTTGACGGAGTTCGGATTATTCGCGATGAATATCAATACTGAGGCTATTATCGCTTGTTACGCAATCAAGTGACAAGCTCTCAGACTTGGAGATAATTGATTCCGCTTGAAGCAAGGTACGGCATTAAGGGAGATCAGCCCGATAATAGACGTCGAAAGAGAGGGACATAGATCTCTGAAACCAACTTGAATCCATTTTTCCATTAATATAAACGCCATTTGTCATAATACACGTCGAAATATACGAGTGAAATGAACGTTCTCAGTCCATCTTTTACTTCTCACGATCAGGAAATGTCAACAATTTAAATTCCCAAACGCGACTCCGAAGATTCGTCCTCAATTTATCCCGCGGGCTCGCGACTCCCATATCGAATCTTCGAGTCGAATTGCTTTTACGACCGGCAGAATTGCGTTTTCCAATTTTAAGGTGAGGCAAAGTTTGAAAACCCGCCGTCTCTCCCCTTCCGCTCGGACGTCCGGTCGTGAAATTCGATCGGGCTCCACACGTTCGTATGCACGAACGGAACGGACGGATTGCGGGTACGGCAGGAGCCAACGAAGTTCTTATTGCGATAATACGCGAAGTTGCTGCATCGGACGGCGACACGCCGGTGGCCGCAACGAAGTTGCGGCCGCGCGCAAAGTCCGAAATGGGTCAACAGCCGCCGTGGTCACCCCCCTCTCGCTCACCCTCGCCGAGTGCAACCCTCGCAACGTCATTAAAGCGCATCGCATTGAAACAAGCGGCGAGGAGGGTCCGCCCCTCGCTCGGCGATACTCTGTACATGCAGCCCGTAGCGTGGATAACGACTTCGCCCACATGTCTTAATCATCATGTCGCACGGTTATGATGTCGACCGCGAAACCCGTCGGGACCGGCTCTGATCCGTAGTTAACTTTCGATGAACCCTAGGCGAGTTCCCGTCCGACATCCTCTCGAATTTTGACGCTGTTCTATATTAATTTCGCTATTAATTTCTCATCAGTCATTAATCGCTTCCGGCATTCCTTCATTATCTAGCGTATCGTTAGAAAATTGCTTTCCTCTTCTTGTACATCGTCATCGATGAAATTTGATGAGTCCTCGTGTAATCGAGTATTTGAACTTTATTGCTTCCAATTGAAAACGCAGCAATAATCGCGTATTGAAAATGAGGTTGATACATTTTCTAATATTAATCCGACATATGCATTCTAGCAATTACGAAAAATTCTTACGTCGGACATGGATTGCTAGAAAAGAATTACTAATTTTAGATAAATGAATCGAATTGTAATGATAACATTCAATTTTTTTCTACAATACCAGAAATTTATCTAATCTGATATTCTTACACAAATATATCGTATATCACGTATGATTTACTAGAATTTATTTATATTGTCAGATATCAATCAATTACTTCGTTACAGAAGCGATTAAAATATCTTATGGGTGTGTATCGGTTATACACTTAACCGAACTATAGGAGTTGTTAATTACTATCCTATAGAAGCGTAGGAACGTTATTGACTTAACGACGTCGGGGATGGCTCGGTATTAACTGAGAATGCCGAGATATTGGTTTTACTTTACAGCGCACCTTACAGTGTGTACTGCATACAGCAGATGCAGTAGAATTGTTTGTACAATCTATATCGTTGGATTAATGAAGTAAACGAAATACAATTGACGATGTTGACGACATTCAGTTGACAGCTTCTGCTCAATATTAACATGATGGTCGCATTCTTGCGATCCACGCTTTGTTCTATATCTCGGCTCTATTTTTAATAATAAATTCCATTGTCCCTTTAATATTTTAGTATCTTTAATTTAACTTTTTAATACGATTTTAATATAAAACATTTGTATACGTTTTTTATTCATTAATTAGAATCAAGATTTTAATTTAATGAATAATTCTTTGAAATTTTCTTTAAAATAATGTTATATTTTGAAGAGATACGTTTTTTCAACTTTAATAAATTTATAATGTATCCAGTAAACACACGTATTGCAAACTCTATATCGCTTGATTAGTTCTCAATGGAATCACTGCAACGGCAATAATACGCATCTGGGAAAATGTCGCGTTGCAGAAAGAACGAATCTTGTTTGCAAGATACCCGTATGATCGTAGTTTCTGCCGCATGGTTTTATTAGCCAGTACGACGATGAAATCCGGTTAGTGCAAAAATTGAAACGCGAGCTGTGGTTTCAGGCGCGAATGTCTCTAAGCGGCTCAATTTAGAATTGAAATCTTTACAATATAAATGTCAGATATCTATAAGAATGGATTTATACGAACAAAAATAATAAAATACGATTTAATCTTACAAATCTTAAAATAAGAGAGACAACAAAATATATTTCGCGAAGTTTTTTTTATTTAAACGGATATAAATCTAACTAAAT
The DNA here is from genome assembly GCA_011636635.1 of Tetramorium simillimum. Lineage (NCBI taxonomy): Eukaryota > Metazoa > Arthropoda > Insecta > Hymenoptera > Formicidae > Tetramorium > Tetramorium simillimum. The sequence continues at coordinate 43,372 of VBVQ01000451.1, read as the reverse complement.
GCTTTCTGCAATATCTATATTGATTTTTATATTTTTTATTAATTACATGTCACATCTTCTAATTAATTTCTTTTTTATCCACATTGAGTTATTAAAAAGAGATTACAAGAATTTATTGTGAATTAATTTTAAAAGTTGCATTTGTTCAATATAATGTCAAAACAATAACATATGATAAAACTTTTTAAAGAAAGTCAAGGTTTTTCAAGTTTACAAAAATTTGCATATATCGTTTTGAAAACAAAGGAATTTCCAAAAAATTTAACATTAAAGAATAAGTTTACCTTGAAACTTTTACTGAATGCCACAAAACATTTTTTTTCCATTTTTCCATTTTTTTCCATTTTTCTAGAACCTGCGGCGAATCGCGACATGCTAATATCACGCTTTCGGGCTATCTGAAAAATTGGAAAAATTCCGCAGTGTCACGTAGATTTGATGCACTCGGGTATCTGCGAATGCATGCGCGTGACGTAAAACGCGAAACAACGAACAAGATGCAGATATCTAGGTGCGTGCACGACAGTAGCAGACAGCATGATATATCACGCCGTTCGAAAGGGATGCGATCGCTGTTGAATCAACTGTCCCGCTTTTTTTTTTTTCTTTTTTTTTCCCCCGCATATTGTCCCGTGCGGAGCGAGCGGGCCGCATTGACAGACTAATTAACCCGGAAGCCTCTCCACAGCTTCCTCTGCGCGTTTATTTTATCTGTCGCTCGAGAGCCCGCGGGCGCGTACACACGCACGTTTGATCGATTAATTGAATTTTGATGCGCTCCGACAGGCGACTGATGATCTCAAAGGGCAAAAAATTACGGTCCGAGCAGAAATTTCATTAAAATATACGACAGTCGCATTAATCCTTTGAAGAGAGATGTGCAACATGCATTTTTCTTTGACGTCGAAATATAATTTTAGGAACAAACGTATTGCGAAAATATGTAATAATTCTTCGGCCTTTTTGGGAAAAAATCTATTATTCGTTAATCTCATTTATCTTTACATTACTTTTATTCAGAATTGTTTGCTTTGCCGTGAAACAAGTGCAGTATAATTTAATTTTTGCATCACAAATTGCGAATTTACATTATCTAGACTCAGCTATTTTCATAATAAGATCAATATTTTTATTAAAAAAAATCTTTTCAGATCTACGTATATAACAGAAAATACAATATTTTTAGTGAAATTTGACATTTTTCAATTTGTTCGTTTTATTTTCCTTGTCGTAACATAACATATAACATAACGTAGTTTTGAAATCTAACAATAAATTGCAACATACGTTGATAGTTTTACATTATTCCAGCCATCTAAACTATCTTTACAGAAAAATCAATATTTTTATCTGAGAAATTTCATCTTCTCTATATACAATACAACAGAAATAAATTACAATTCTATATATTTCTATTCCAGTATGATATTTTCGATCCGGTTGTTCGGCAAAGATCATCAAGCCGCGTGCGGCGCGGAATGTCCCGGCGGTATCCGAAAGAGCTAACAATCGAGGCCTGCCACCGATGAAGACCCCGGTGGCGTTTCCAGGCGACGTGAATTATAGCGGACGGCGCGGTCAGTGCGAACCGGACATTCCCGGATACGATCGTCGCTTGTATCCGTGCCCCCGTATCCGCGCGAGGGCGAGAACGTAACGCGCAGGTTACTGGCACGAGTCCGCGAGCTTCGTAAATCACCGTGGGACAGTGGTACCGTCGGTCGTGTGTCGGTACTCCCTCGTGTACTCGCGCGTACCGCTCGTCGCACACGCCCGGACAATGCGCGTTCCGCGCGAACTGCGCCGCGGTCCCCGATGTCTCGGCCAGATAGCCCAAGTCCAGGAATTCTCCCCGAAACGGAGACCGCGACGCGCGATCGCTCATTCCGTCTGACATCCGTAATCCTCCGCTCGAAAGGGAGCCCATTTAGTTTCCGTTAGGGGATAAATATATATTTTTGCTAGCCTTCGGAAAGCGTGGGCTTCGACCAGCGGTTTATTGAGCATCTTTGACGTGCGGAAAAGATCTGATTCGAATATACATGAGGCGATTCATAAAAGTAACGTATAACTGTATTAATCTGCCACATTTGCAAGTAAGAATGAACTTTAGAAATAAAAAATACGCAACGCAGATTTTTAATTTTAAATTCATATTGGATATTCAAGCGTATCAGTAACTTCTTTTAATACAGAAAAGCTTCAGAGATTGAAGCAAAGTTTATTCAAATTACACGAAGAATAAGTTTTTATTGTCTATATATACCTTTAAAGTTTTTACGCTGAATGAAATGTAAAAATGTTTCGTTTCAATTTTGCAAAGGAGAAAACAGTTATAAATCCCATATACTTGCAAATTTGATCTTATTATTTGAGCTACTTATTATGGAAATCAGATAGAATATACATTCATAGAAACTAAGGTGTTAAAACAAAATTTTAATACGAAAGAAAAATAATTACGAATTCATAAGCGAAATTTAAGTCGGGTAAGCGACTTGGAAGTCGAATAATCTATGCGAAAGTGATTTCGAAAAGTAATGGCAGGATCTTGTATAATAAATGTATATTTCGTAGTATATAGATACATCTTCGTTAAATTATCTTGCGGCTCACGTCGAATTTGCTTTAAAAGCTTGCGAGAAGTGCGGTGGGGTATAAGAGGAAGGAGGTATGATAAATTGGGGATACAAATTGCTGGGCTCGATTACCTACAAGTCTACAACTAACTTGGTTGATTTATCGACAAAGGAGCAATCTCTTAATGTCGTGGTGATTATTATAAATTATTATCGAAACATAATCGAATTACGGATATTTATCTTAAATTTCTCCTCGCTTTCCATAAATCTAACGACAAAGAGAAGTAGGGAATAAAGCTTAATAAGCGAAATAAAATTTTTGTAGAGATGTATGTAGGTCGTACCACGATTGAGATCTTTCGATTTGTCGAGCAATGGCAAGCGACTGTCTGCGACGCTCGCTCGCACAATTGCAATGCTTTCAGTCCCTACACACAAAAGAAAATAATAGCTGCGCGAAGACTGACAACTGCAGAAGTGCTGCGAATCGAATCGCGGTTCGATTAGTGGCGCAATGCCGAGGGGAGACTTGGCGATTTTACCAATTGTTACCAGATGCGATCCTTTGTACAAATCGATTACACGCAAATTTTCCTCATTTTATTCTTTACAAATCTTTAAAAAAAACTTCCGTAATATTCTACAAAACACACAGAGGCTTAAATATTAATATTGTAATAACAGATAACTATGCATTTTATAAAAGAAATTGAATTGAGAATTTTTTAGAATTATCTCAACAAGGGATTTTAGAGATTTTTATTTCTATGCTAAAGGCTTGCTACGTATTTATTTATTTTCTTTGACGATGAGGATTTCGTGAGGAAATATGACATTATTCCTGCAAAACTAAGAGTCAACTGATACCAGTTGAATCGCGATGAATTTTCGCAAATTAAGCGCAACGAAGCAGTGACCAAAGGAATCATGCGTTTTTAGACTACTACGGACAAAAACGCTTTTTTCGCGGAAGTAAATGCGCGCCGGATAAGAATAATAAAGGCAAACGGGAACTCAGACGATGCAAGTCGACCGCGTTCGTGAGTCTCCCGATTAAGTCGAGCAACGGTGAACGGCGCTCGCCGCGATCGTTACGTAGTAATTGCGACAAAAACGTTCTCTCGAAAGAAATCGCCGTGCTTGGTGGCGAGGTCCTTGTGAGGGATGGAAAAGAAATCCTTCGTCCGGAGGGGGCTCGTCGTTGTTACTTATCTGGGCCGGAAGTTTTCCTCGCGTTCACAGCGAGCAGCATCTTTTTTGCGAGCGCGCGCAAGTTTCTCTGCAAGGCGCAGCTTCTAATTTCGATCGTCGGGACCACGACGCGAAGGCGAGAGCTTTGCCGGCGGATAATTCGTTGCCGCGGTAGAGTCAGGTAGCGGCGGGAATGGTCCGCAAAGTGTGCTCGTGGAATTAACGTTAACATGGAGGAGCTTCGCGGTTTCTGTATTCAATCGCAATGGTCGAATACGCTCACTCGTACGCCGGAGGACGTTTTCAATCGACTTTGCCTGCGCGAAACGTGCGTATCCGCTCTTCAGGTAGAATTCTGCTTAGCTCAAGATTTTCCCCTCGCAAAATGCGTAGATATTAATATGTATGTACTGTGTATAAGCCGCTTATCCGGCGAGCAATGCAAATCCGATTATTATCAAACGTTTCCGACAGACGCGAATATTATCTGAAGAGCTGTCTCAGTAAGATTTTAAGGAAACTGGTCTTATAATGCTTCCGAAGAAATGAATTTTCCAGTGAAATGAATTAAAGAAAAAGTATGCGCAAGTAGGACACGCCTATATAACAAATTGGGATCAAAAAGCAAGAAATACACGTGACATTTCATATCTACATTGAGAGAAAAATAGTTACTTTTCCCTCAGTGTAACAACTTTTAGTATTTCATGTAGAACAGGGCAGTTTCGAGTTTGTGCGTAACTATTCTTGCGCGAGGTACATAAGGCAGATCGATATAGCCGTGTGATCTTTCGGAATTGCATCGGTATGTTCGAGTACAATAAAAGAATGAAAGTTAATATCGCGCGACTTTCATAGCGCTTGAATTTTTCAGGTATGAAAGATAGTAAAAACCTTCGCATGCTTGTAACTTTTACGATCGAACGCGCGCAATTACCACGCGAACCGAACCCTTCACTGCATATTGTGCTCCGTGAAGATCGTTTTATAGATAGCTTTTGCGGCATGGAATATCGTAACAAACGGTTTGGCTCGTATTTCGTACGTAACGCTGTACGGAAAGAGATAAGATTAGAACATTGTTCTATGCGTAGCTGGCTCAAATAGGTCCATAGATAGTTTATGACACGCATGTTGAATGCGAGACTCTATTTGACAGGACGATCTTGATTTACATTATCGCTCTTTGATAGATATTACTGGAATTGCTATCTCTCGTCTTTTTAACTTTAGAAACGTATGTTGGAAAAATTTTATTCTTTTATTTATTCTTTTATTCATTATCGGAAAACGAATTTAAACGAAACTCTTGATTTTTTTTCATAATTCTAATGTCATAGATATTCGTGACTGTCCATTTGATAATAAATAGGCGTTCGACAGGTTCTCTTTGTATCGAGATGAAAGAGGCAGGTATAAGGGGTTAAATATTATTACAGAATAGACATTTAGACACGCGTACATCGTTCATACATTTCGAGAGGTGTTTTTTCACGCTTCAAACGACCATCCATGCTTTTGCTCTCACTTGTAGTCCACTTGTAGCAAGTTCAGTAACTACGCTGGGCCACATTTAGAAATGTCAGACTCTCGTGAAGGAAGGTAAATCCAGGTGAGAGGCTCTGGAATACCGAGCATCTCAGACAGTGAGAGATAGTAACGAACTTTTCACCCCGTTGGGAGTGCCAAAAGCTGCGTTTCTCAATCGTATGATACCGCGCGGTAAACCGCGCGACCCTTGTCTCTTTCTCCCTTTCTTTTTAAACAAAATTAGATTAAGAGAATTACGTATCCGAGATAAAGGAAAACAGCATCATGCCTCGCGCGTCACGTTAAGATAATGTTGCTTTTTATTTGCGTGAATATGAATATCGTCTCTCGCTCTGTCTGCTTACAGTACGATACAGCTAACTTTCGACATATCGGGTTTGATACGCGATTACACATAATGCAAACTTGACAGTCATGTAGGTGCGAGTTATTTGCTTTGCCGTTCTTTGTTTGCATTTTATTTATTTGCACTCAATCAGTTCAGACTGTTCATTTAGTTCATTTAATGTACACACGAGTGATATTACTATTTTAAATTCCGCAACTGTTGGTCGATCAATCTAGCATGATTTACAATAACAGAAAATGTTTAACTTATAAACTTATTTTTAATCTTGTCTGGATAATATTAAGATCTAATATGCAATTTTCTATTAATTCGAAATAATTCTTTCTAAAGCAACGTATTACTTGCTGAAATTTAGATTTCGAAGAGAAAATAAAATTTTTCTGAAATGACATTATTATATTAACATATGATATTTTGGTTAATACGCAGAATAAACCGCATTTTACAATTTTCATAAAAACTTATATTTTATGGATGGAATACGTAGTCTGTTTTTTCACAAGTTATTAAAATTTGCAATATCATCTCCGATAAATTCATTTATTTTTCAATTCCTCTAACGTGGGCTTTATTCGATATTTTTTTAAATCCGCGCGGAAATACTGCGTAAAGGTTAAATGTCGTTTCCATTTTGCGTCTTCCAATTACGATTTGTTATATCAACACGAACGATGGGTTAATTCAACGCGCAGAACGCGTAAATAATCGATACCCGATTAATATTTGCGACGCGTATGCAATTTGGCATCCATTTTAATAGCCGACACTCGCATCGGCGCGACGCACGTCACGTTTTTACGAACGACGAACGACGAGCGTCGCTCGGCGTCATTATCTCTCGGAAAGTAATTGCTGTTCGTTAATGACGTCCTATGCGCCGTCCCGGCACAAAGGCGTCGCTCGGACGACGAGGACCCGGCGACGTAAGGAGGAATGAAGCCGACCGATTATATACCGTAGATCGTTCTCCTGGAAATTAGATAGGCGTAATTAATGAACTTCCGACGATTTTCTGGCACGAATTAAGGTGCGACGAATTCATTTCAAGCGGGAACAACGAACGCTATCGACGGCGACACCCGCCGAGAAAATACGACTCGCGTTTCGGTGTCATCCATCTGCGGGAATCGGAAAATCGATGCTTCTCCGTGATAGATCGGCGTTCTTATTTTAATCGTCTTCGTTTGAATTAGTCGTATAATCCAAGTGATTCCATGTAAATGGTAATGCACGTTTTTATTTTGGGATATTGAGCCATATAAGCGTTAATTAACAGGATTTAGAGGCATCGATGGACGATTTCTTTTGCCAATGGAAAATTCAACATGTTAATTAAATATAATTAAGCGGATAGATTATGTGATTTGGATATTAAGATCAAATATCCGAGTATATTTGTAATGTATTATTTTGAATAATGAGAGTATGCCCGTTGTTGAGCAACTCTTTCGAATCGAAAAATACCCGTGCTAATGCGATTAATGTATCGGATTATATTCCTTTTCCCCCCTTCTTCGTGATTTATGCATTTTGTGGTGATACGATTAAAAGTTTTGCGACTGGGAAAGGATTACAAACCGCCACCCGGAATTAATATCGGTTTTCGATTCCCGGCTATCATCCATTTGCGATCGCAGCGAGAGATCGATGTTATTCTAGACTTCAACCCGTTCGCGTGCGCTCGCGAACGCATCGTACATTAATAAAAGGTGATAATAACGTACTAAACTAAGTGGACCAACGTCTCAAAGCCACATATGGAAATTCTAAAAAGGGTCGTAGCATAGGGAGACCCGCTTGAAAGTGTTATAAGTGCATCGCGTTAACCAATCGGCCGATCGATCGTCCTTTTTGTAAAAAGTCATTTCCATGATTGAAGCGATGATGCATGAAAGAGCGACGGTTGTTGAGATAAGAGATTCACTTTAATATGCACTATTAGATTAAGTACATTTATAAAAATTGGCAGATACGCAAACGTTAAAAAAAGAAAAAAGGAAGTATGCATATACATATGATAAAAATACAACGTTCTGAAGTAAAAGATTTTATTAAAATTTATCGAATGTTAACGAAGTGTATAAAAGGGAGCAAGAAGGTTATTAGAAATTAAAAATTAAATAATTTTAATACGTTCAGTTACGTTTAAGAATTTTAGATTTCAAATAAAATAAGGAAATTATATATTACGATATGCATATTATGTTCTAAATTTACAAAATGAGAACTATAAATGTTAAAGATAAAAATTTTATAATATTTTGGATGTTAATGTCAAATTACTCTTTTAGTTTATTTTATGGTCGATTAAGTTTTAATTCAACAATTGTAATTCAATTGTAATATTAAATAATATACATTTTATCGTGTTACATGATACACAATTATATGTAACATATAATAAAATATATTATTCCATTAAAATCGTGCCTAAGTTGGTGAGACGACATTGCGTTTTCCGCTTCAATCGGAAAAATGCATTACCGATGCTGTGTACAAGTTACGAGTGTCATGACTTGCGAATCTTCCCGCGATGTAACAAAGATTAATGCACTCAAGCGCGAAATGTGTTGCAATCGGACAGGCCGATCGGTTAATCGTTAATAGGTGTAGATAGGAAAATATCGATATCAGCTTGAGCTACATAACACGTACCACTGTCTAAAAGAATTAAACGTATGAAATATTTCCATAAATCATATACATAAACACATTATATATACATTATATGTATATATTATATCCGTATTTATATACATGAGGCACTGCAACTTCTTTTTCTAGTACATTTTGAACTACCATTTTTATTCTCACGAGACGCTACCTTTTTTATATTTTTACTAAAGTACGAAATGATGCGGGGTGTGTACACAGTGTCGTAACGCATCGCATAAACATCTCGACTAGAAGAAAGTTAGATTCAGGACACTAGACTCTGAACGTATTATTATAAAAGGACTAGTCTGTATTTTGTCTGGTCGAATTTTGTTTTTAAATTCCTCCTATAATGTCAAGAAATGTAAGATGTGCATCGTCTGGTCTGTATATGCTTGCCCTTTATATATAATGGTATTATCGGCTAATTAAGCTCTTCGCTGTTATTCTTTTTTTTTTAAACACACAACCATATGAATATAATTAAATGAATAAATTAAATATTCCCATTAATAATATTGTCGGCGATGTGTAAACTCTGAGCGGTTTAATTTAAAAACCAATACATACGTTGTTTGTTTCGAAGGCATACCTACATACGCGAAAAACATAATAGATACGCCGGATTATATACGATGCAATTCGGACAACGATATTCCGCGACAATTGTGTACAGAACACTGCGACGAGTTATTGAAATGAAATGTTGGGAAAATAAAATTTACATTCTCCAATCAATGAAATTCATTTCATTTCAGTTTTTTATTACTCTATAAGAACAGAATGAGCTACGAGAAATTTTATGTGAAGGCACCGTTTACTAAAACCAACCTGATATAAATGGTCCTCTGATAAAAAGATAATTAAGTGTAAGAATGGCATTCGTCCCTTTGAGAAAGAAAAAAAAAGAATGTATATAACCACCTTACAGCCGCACCTCCCATATAAAAGTCCCATTAGCCTGGTTGTAATAATTAATCTTTCGAGCACACGTAAAGGTGCCTTTAAGTTCCGCATTTCACGCGTTGGCTTGGTTCACTTTTGTCTCCGCCTCTTAGAATATTAATGGCTCTTCCCAGAGACAAAGACACGGAGATGATACGACGAACTTTTAAAACGATTAATATCCTAACTTTTCTCAAATGAGTGATGCGCTTTTGCATCAATTTTTTTTTACTTACGATTATACGCACATATTTTTGTTAAAATAACCACATGAGTAAGTATGTTATATGGCGCGGCGATTCACGCTCTGCATTCGAAAGCCATTCATCGTCAGTCATTATATAAATCATGTAAATCATGATAAATGATTTTTATCAACGTTAGCGAATAATGATAATATCGTACCAGATAATATCGCTGTTGATTAATTTTCTGAATCACTGTCGTTTGAAAATAATGGTCATTCCGTTTCTGTCGACACTAACTTTTTGTAAGTCCGAGATGTGTTGCCGATATTTGCAGTACAGCCCAAGTTACTTATTTTTCGGAATGTAAATATAAATTATTTAACAGCCCATCTTTATCTATCTATATATTAAATTTTCGCTGTTCCGTCGGCTGATATCGTCTCCTTTTGTATCGTAAAGTGTGTGAGTCCTCAACATTGAAATACGATTGCCGATGTGCGTGCGATAATTAGCCGCGACGTCCATGTCTTTTGCTCACTCGGCGCAGCTGCAGCAGGTAGTGTAAATATATTACATATATATATATATAAATATACATATATTTTAGTGTGCGTGTGCCTACTTCGTCTTATAGTTTGATACTGTTGTATATACGCGAACTGTATGTACCTCGAGTTACTGTAAAACACTTTAACTGTCAATTATATGGAGTTTTACGATATACACAAAACTTCGGTTAGCGTAAATTACTGTAGGCATATACATACATATTATACATGTACGTATGAGTACGTAAGTACGCGTATAGTCGGTATATAAATGTGAGATGACGGCCTGTGCATAATTCTAAATTAGGTACATTCAAAGTAAGGCCCGTACGTATGTAATTGGCGAGGGGAGAGATGTAACTTGATTCTAGGAAAGCATTAAGAAAGAAAGAGAGTAACTTCTAAGAGTATCGAGACGGGTAAAATACTGTCTCGTTCGCTAATTAATTCTAGGACAAACTCGACAAGATCGTACCTAGAACGCTAGTTTCGCAGGGCCTATTCTGTACTTTGGATCCTTTCCGCGCCTTGAAAATGCATATATATATACATATATATATATCACAAGGTATCGTGAGTACAAATTGTACTGTACATTAATATTTCTTGTTCGTAGTGTTTAATTGCTTTTTTTTAGAATAAATGTTTTTTTTAAAGGGGGGGTTAGATGAAGTCGCTAGACTCTGCCTCTGATACAAATCCATTACAGCCAGATACTTACCGTCGCGCAGGAAAGTATTCGTATCTTTACAAATCCATCTCCCAGCTTGTCTCTTTAAAAGTTTCACGGAGAGATCGCTGTGCTTTAGGAGACTTTATTCTTGCGTTGTAAAGGAGATATTCCGAAATAGTATTTTACTTGTTGACGATTATACGTATGTAACCATTCGCCGTAACTCAAATATAGAGTTGAACAATATTAAACGAATTATTAAATCAAATGGTGATTATGATGTTTCAAACGGCGTTGTCTTATTAATACGCTTGGTCCTTTAGTAGTCCTCTGGTAGCTCGAAATATCCCTTAATTTCCAATCGTTAGTTGAGGTAAGTTTTAGAGTGTCTTTATTTTATGAGGCCTTGTTGCATCTTATCTAAATAATCCGATATATTTATTTACAATATAAAACGATTATATATATGAATACATATAAATAACGTAAGAACAATAAATATATCGATTGTATCATTAAATTCGCTTGTGTTATGTTGTATAATATATATGTTTCTACATATGTAAATATATTTTTTGTTTATCAATTGATTTTCTCTGCACATAAATTTTATTCTTATTAATTGATTTTTATTAATTGATTGGTAAAGTTATATTAGAAAAATATAATAATTGTTGTGCGTGTATTTCTTAAATTTTAATCAAATATAAAAATATTAAGTTAATGTACATATATCGGTATACAAAATACTTATAAATAGGATTAGGCAGTATAAATCTCGTAAAAAATTTCTACTTTGCTTGTAATAATTCGATATAATATTTCAATTGTAATAACTCATTTCAATATAACTGAAGTAAATTTCAGTATTTTTTCAAGCTGATTATTCCTAATTTCTAAAAAAATACGAGATCTTTTACAAAATTTGGAGAACTCAATTATACTTAGAATTTTTGCTAAATCTTCTAATGACTTTAAAATATCTCTATCTTCTTATAAAATTCGAAACTGATTTTCTGCCCAGGGGATAATATTGAAAATTCTACTTGAAAATGCTACGTATTCATATTTACAATATCTCGTAGCATTAATTAGTTTCTTTATTCCGATGTCACAGGAAAAGACGAGAAATGATCAGGGAATGATCTCTTAAATAAATACACAATGGGATGATTCGCATGCTTACACTAATGCTAATAAGGCGATGCCAATGATATCGTTATATTGCCTAATTCGTGAGACTTGCTTTTGGTATTTTCTCTTTTATGAATACAACCTAACGTAAAGAATAGAAAGTATAAAAAGAACGTATACGAAGGTTATTATTACAACAGGACACGAATAGGTCGTATAATTTGCTTTTTTACAGATATTGCACACGCAATGTCCTGTCGACATTTCTTTGCACGAGACTTCTCCAACACGAGAAAAGACGCCGCTGCTCCACCATAAGTTTCATCGAGCAGCAGCGCTTCTTCTCAGACCCTTTTTGCTATGACGCTTAATTGTTATCCCTTTGTTTTCTAGTATCTATAGGAAAGTATGCTCGAAATGATGATTGTGTGTTGGAAGCGCTCAGTGCGCCCCGTTTTAACTTTTCACGACGTAAATGACAGCGCGATGACAATAATTTAGAAGCGAATTATTAAGTACGTAAAGCTACGATACATGTAAGGTATACAAGTTCCTCCAGTCTCTCGAAACTTTCTACGTTTAGCGTAAAGACCAGTAATAGAATGCCTCGAGAAATCTGTAGAGATCTTTTTCCGACATAATGCTATTTTCTTTTGAGATGTAAGAGTTCTCCTATGAAACCATTTATTACCGAAAACGAATCCTGAAAATTTCGCTTCTCGAGAGAAGCCCGTGGATTCCCCTACGTGGATCTCCTCGAGGCACGGAATTGTCGATCGCGCGTGCTACGATTCGACGACACTTTGCCCGCGGCAGAATGATTTACCCTGAGTCATCAGTTCTTCTTCGAGAGCTCCTGGAAGAAGGCCTCGATAGGTAGCGTCGGCTCGTCCGTGGTGATCTTGAACTGCGACGAGACGAGCCTGCTCTCCGGCGAGACCGCCTTGAACATACCCGGCTTGTCGTACAGAGCGGAGGCGGAGCTCGTTAAGTCCGCCACGCTCTGCGACGCCTTGGCGAACAATTCTTCCTCGTCGGATTGCACGTCGAACTTTGTCGTGGTCTCCGTGCCTTCCGGCTCTTCCTCCTCGCTTCCGTCAGTCGCGGGCACTTCCGGCTTCTCGACTCGACTCGTCTGCTCGGTCTCGTCGTCGCTCGAGGTCACATCGCTCGGCGCCGCTTTCGTCTCCTCGTTCCGTGAAACAGTTTCCCCTTGGTTTTTGCTCTCCTGCACGCCGAGTTTCACCGGATGGCCGTCGAGCGACGCGGCTTCCCCTTTCTCGCTGATGATCTCGTTGCCCACGAGACGACCGGTCGACGAGGCGGTCGAATAGAAACTGGTTTCCTCGGCGGCCATCTCCGTAGGCTCCTCCTGCCGCTTGCTGTCCGGATACGCCGTGGCCGCGTTGTTCTCCTTGTGCAGTCTGTTCTTCATGACCGGACGCCTGCGTATCGACGACGAGTACACGTTCTCGGGTCGCACCGAGCTCTGCCTGTTCGTCTCGCCGTTGAGCTGAGACCGCGTGGGGCTGCTCGTAGTAGAGGCAATTCTACTGCGGTAAACGTTGCCGCTGATCGGCCGTCTCTTCGGCACGAAAGTCTTGGTCTTTTCGGTCGTAGAGGATGCTCTCTCCTCCGAGTACCGCTCCTGATCTTTCGCGGTCGAGGGGGACGTCGTCGTAGTTCGATAGTTCACCCTGGAGACGTACTTGTACCTGCCGGTAGTCTCGCGGACGGTATCGCCCGTCAATTGAGCCTGCTGACTTTTCGCGCTCGACGTTCTCTGTCTGATGTGAGGACCGCGCGTTAACGCTTCGCTGGACGGCGTCGGTGCCGCCTCCGTCGTGGAACTCTGGGATAGCCTGTTCTTGTAATCCATGCGGCTCTTGTAATCCTTGATGCTGAAACGCGGCCTGGTAGCATTGCCGTATCTCAACGGTCGGATCTTGTGAGATCTCGACGTAGAAGAGACGACCTGAGGAGCCTGCGTCACCGGCGGCGGAGTAGTCGTCGTCGTGGTCGTCGTCGTTGTCGCCGCCGCGGTTGTCGGCAAGTCTGTGGTCGCGCGATCGTAATAATTACCATCAGTCTTCACGTAGAGTTCCTCCAGCGGTATGCTAGTGACGACGTTCACGTTTTGCTGACGCGTATCGGTGTTGTAATCTTCGATCTTGCCGCGGCTGATCTCCGTGAGATATTCCGGCACTTGCTCCGGCACGACGATGTCTTCGCGATGGTCCTCGCGAAGATCCTCGCGTTGCTCCTCGCGATATCCCTCATTCTGCCGCGAGGGATAATCGTAATACTGATTAACCGGCTGGCCCGTCTCGTATATGATCGGCTGGTTCGTCGCAAACTGATTATTCTCATTGTAGCTCGGCGCGGACTCCGTTGTCTGTCCGTAAGCATTTATCGAGGCGTACGAATTCTCCGTGACGATTTGTCTATCATACGATTCGTCATGGCTCACTTTCGTTCGGTGACTCGGTCGTTTCCTGACACTGCCTCTCTTCTCCGTTACCGGGTCCTCGTTGTAACTTGCCTGAGTGGGCTTTATTCGTCTTCTTCGCGAAGAGTCATGCTGATTGTGCTGCACGTCTTCTCTATTGTACTTGAAGAAGTCCTCCTCCGGGTAAGACGTCGTGACGGGTTCCTGCGTGGTTGTCGCGGGCTTCCTTCGCCGACCCGGCGCTGCCGGACGACGAGTTCTGGATCTCTGCGTCGAGACTGTCGGCGCGGTTTGCACTTCCGGCGCCGTCGTCGTCTGAATTGGGACTTCCTCCGCGTACAGGGTCAAGGGAATGGCGGTTTCCGGCGGCTGGCTCGGCGGCTCCGTCGGCGAGAGTTCGTGCGCGATGGACGCCGGCTTTTTGCGGCGTTGCGGGTCGCGGGACAGTTTCTGCGGACGGTAGGGCCGCGTCTCAGTTTGAGGCTCACGATAATTGACCTGTTGCTCCTGATACCCGTTCTGGTAATGCTGCTGGTATTGATAATTCTGGTTCACCTGATCCTCCGGGATCTGGGATAACTGCAATAAACAATTTAAAAGCCCGTTTTTTATACTTTGAAGATACTTAGAAAAACAGAATAAATAGACAATGAATTATTGAACGTTTAATTGGATTTGTATATTAATTTACTTCAAAGCAGATTGCTAAATTTCTGCTAAAAGGATTTTATGATTTAATACTTTATCTATATTAGCTACCTTTTTGTTTAATTGGTATGATATTTATTCATTATTTAATTAAAGTTGCAGAGCGATTAATTATAAATGAATTAAAAATGAATTATTACCTGAGGTTGAAGTCTCAACCGTTCGACATTGTAAATACTAGGATCCGACACCTGAATATTGCCAATCGTAGTGATCTGCGGTTCGAATTGTTCCAATTGAATCGTGTACGGCATGTTGCTCGAGATCTTCACGAGCTCCTGCGAGTGATTCTTCACGGATTCCGCGGCGAATCTAGCCACGTCTTCTTCCTCTTTCTCCAGTTGCTCAAGTTGATTAATATGTTCCTGCTGTTTCTTTAGCTCGTCTTGCTGCTGCCGTTCGATCTCCAGTTTCTGTTGACGCTCTTGTTCCGCCAGTCTCTGCCGGTCGCGCAGCAATAACTGTTGCTGCAGCAGAAACTGTTGCTCGTTGAAGTGCTTCAGAGAGACGCTTTCCGGTGTCTCGTAATTCGTTAACGGTGTCGGCTGGTAAACCTCAACAGGATCGAAGGAGCTTTGCGGTCTCTGGTACACGAGCTTCGGGCCCTGCGTGATTTGATTCTGGTTTACTACCTCTTGACTGAACTTGCTCGGTGGATTCTCCTTCGGCAGAACTTCGTTGATATCGGATTCGTACTTGCTCTTCGGCCACGTTGGCGGTGTGTGTTCCTGGTGCTCCGCCACGTAATAAGTGCTCGTAGTTCTGGGATTTGGTAATTCGGTCTGCCTGCCTTTTTCCTGCTTGTTACGCGTGCCCGGTTCCGGACGTTTATTATAGTGTTCCCGAGCCGCGTCGTTGGTCTGGCCGAACTTGCTGGGATTCCGCGTGACCGCGGTGGTGGACGGCGGCGTTGACGAGGACGAGTAGATCGCGGGCGGCAGCAGGGTCTCGTACGGCAACGAAGGCCGGAAGCTGTACGAGCTGTACGTGCCGGGTGGCGTCACGTAACTGACCTCGTGGCTCTCGTGCACGAGGAAGGCAGGATCTCGCTCGTAGGTTGATTTATAATGATTCGCGGGGTGGTTCACTTGGCTGTAGAAGTTGCCGCTGCTCGCCGAATTTATCACCTGCGTGTTGTGAGACTGCGTCTGGTATCTGTCGTAGGCATCGGCGTCGTTGCCGTTAATCTTCTGTTTGCCGAAGTCGCCCGCGATCTCCGCGCCGGGTGGCTGGAAGTACGGTTTCGCGCTGTTGGCGACCTTGAGGGACTCGAAGGGGCTTTGCGGGACCGATTTCTCCGGTTGGCGGGGTGGCTGCAACGCCTGCGGCATGGCGAACGGCGGCACGTAAGGGCGGTTGCTCGAGAAACCCTTGATGAAATAGGTCGCCGAGCGTACGCTGTCCGGCGGTTGCTGATGAACATTCTGCGATGCGTAGGC
>VBVQ01000451.1:0-26950 GCA_011636635.1 Tetramorium simillimum | reverse complement strand
GGCCGGCTGCGGCGGCGGCGGGGGCGGTGGCGGTGGCTGTCTCGGCAAGTAGCTACCGCTCTCACGCACGATCGGCTTGCGGTGTTGGCTCACCTCGAAACGGTACGCGTCCTTGGGCGGTGGTATCAGGAACGTGTACTCACGCGTCTCCGTGGCCACGTGTTTGCTCGGTGTCTTGGTCTCGCCGCGCGCCTTCGTCGCCGCGTGTCCGAACACCGTGAAACTACCGAGTATACTCGGCGGACTGTATTCGTGAACCGGCGGCTTGCCCTTTCGCAATGGTTTCAATTTTTCCGAGGTCGCCATGTGCTCCTGGTACTTGCTCAGGACGGGATGCACCTGGACATTCTTCTCCAGGTGGCTCGACGGCGACACGTTGGTGCCGATTTCCTCGTAGGAATTGGTCAGAGGTCGCCATCCGTTCGCGATCATCGACGATCGTGTTGGTAGCTGCGAATCAAAGCTTGGCTTTAATTCTCGAAATACAGATTTAGGAATGTATATGAAATATATCAGGCATCTAATTATTATAAAATTAAATCGAAGTTAATTAAAGAAGAAAATTTACGCGTATTAATCTTACTTTCACAACTTAGGAATAATATTATATATTTCAAATATTTATAATATTATATATTTAAAAGATATTTTTTTTATGTAATTAATTTTCTTTACTTTTTCGATTTGGTTTATTCTGTAAAAAAATTTTTTAGATAATGATCCATTAGACTGGTATATCGCGTTGGAGGAACTTGTATCGCTTAAAGCTTTCGTGTATATTACATACACGGAGCATCAAACACAACTTTCGTTCACGCCATAGCGACGACAACAATAGTAATGCGATACTCGAACTTCCTGGAGAGGTTAATGGAATGGTTCCTGTTCCAGTTTCACCGCGACCGACGTCCGAGAAAATCGTAAGTGAGACTGTTATTCCCCGCCATCGCTTCAATGGCAAGTGGCGGTCTGTGTAATCAGAAAATAAGTGTGCGTGGCCTTAGGAGCACGCTATTTCCGAATTACTTTCCAACTACGTTTATTCAGAGGCAGTAAACCACGGATTTTATTCGCACGCCACTAACGTTTCTAATAACGGTGCGAGATCAAATCTAAAGTTTTGGAATATTCCATCGACGAATGATGAACGTGCGTGCACCCTGCAACGCTCGTAAAATTGATGTAATCGTCCTTAGAGCGAACTATCCCTCAACAATTTCTCAACTTATTCCGTTTCCATAGTAGTAAATCCTCACATACTTTTGATTGTCACATAAAACGTCAATAAAATGAAACTGGAGGGAATTTGTGACTCGATATACTATAAAATATATGACCAGTTATGCTATAGAATTACACTAATAAAATATTAACTTTAATAACTTCATTGCATACATACTGGTTTATCATTTGAATTTAAATACCTAATTACAAAGAATATGAATGAGAAAAAGATGTATTTATAAATGCTAGTAAAATTGTTACTGTGATGCCTAGCTATAGTAAAAAACAGGATAGATAGCTCGTAAAATAATAAGATAATGAATAAAGAAATAGATCTTATAACAATGAACAGATAAAATGTAAGCAGAATCGTCATAAGAATAATATGTGCATACAATATTAAGTATATATAAAAAATGAGATTCGACAAAACGGACAGCGAAAAAAATAGAATGAAGAAAATTTAATGTCAAAATGAATTAAAATATTTAAATACAATTTTTCTTTACAAAGGATTTCAAAGAATGCTATTGTCATAATTGTCTGCTCGACATTTTAAATATCTCGGCCATTAAACATTGATGCAAAAGAAAGAGTAATTTATATTATGATGATAAATGTATGATGATAAAATATCATTTATGATTATTAATAACTAACAATAACAATGACAATATAAATATTTAACAGAAATTATGTAAAACTTTCTATATTGGTCACACTTACGGTTTTAACGTCAGCACGATCTATCGATACGGTAATCGCTCCTATGGTGACGAACAGCCATGTCGTCAGAACATCTAGGTGGTTTGAATAACATAAAAATTAAAATTTGTGTACAAATGTCGAATAAGAAAAGATTTTGGGGATTCAGATAGAAAAGTATACTTACAATTCAACAGTAATATTGACGACATTGTGGGAGACTATGAGGTCATTTACGAGAATTCTGTAATAAAAAAGCCAATTAATAACATTATATCCTGTGTCTAACTTAAAATATTCTCAGTAATAAAGAAATAATTAATAAATGCGAGATAATGCATTACGTTAGTAGAAAGTAAAAATTTCTGCATTTAAAATGAAGATTTTATATTTGACTACATATAAAGAGAAATATATCTCCATTTACGACATCAAAATGTTACTTTCTGCGGGATAAAATCGGCTTTACGAAAAATGGCATTTATCAACATCCGAGATATAAGTAGGACGGCCCATACTTCATCTCGCATCAAGGCGAATTAACTATTAAAACATGAGCACGAGAAAAGTGTAACGTATCGCTCAGAGAAAGGAAGGATATAGAAAGCGTCGTGCATCTATCATAATCTCGCGGATCGTTTCCGTGCTGTTTTCTCATTTTTAAATCGCGGTAATAGCGAAATCCAGAGAGGGAGGGAGGATTTCTCTTTTTACGAGCATTTGCCGTGATACGCAGATACCTTTTGTACGGCGTGCACTTTTGTGTAAAGCGCGTGAAACGCGCGCGCGAGCCCAATTTTCGTAACGTTGGATCGCTCAGGTATTCAATTTTGATTTCCCAGGATGTTTGCCGCCGTGACAATCTGGCGCGTGCACGAAAAAGACGCGATAGAATTTCGCGCTCCCGGATATCGGGAGCATTACAGGGTCGTTAGTAAACGTTAATATTCATGAGGGTAACGCAGTAAATCGCTAACTGCCCCATTATTACCGCAAATGTTTGACGTAACGGTTGAGGCTGCCGGATTATGAAATTGCAACGTAAATTTAGATACAGTTATGGTATTGCTTATATTAAACCTTTCGCAAGCATCCGCGTATAACGAGGGTATAATAGGGAAATAAACAAAGGGAATGATGTAAATTGCATGAAGTGGTAATGTGACGCATGGGGCATTACAACGAGCACCCTTACAAGCAACGTTTCGCGCATAATGAAAAGAAGGAACAATTGTGTTATGTAAAATAGTAAAAGCTAGGCAGGAAATTTGTAATGCAAAAAACACGCCACTTTCTCTTCATTCATTAAGCGTCAGGGGTGCGCACGAATTGCGCTGACTTTGCATAGACATGTCTCTTTCTCTCTCTCTCTCTCTCTTCTTGCTGCCACATGCGAAAGAAAAGCTCAAGTGGGTACGGGTAAAAGTGTCCGATATTTAGTGAGGCGTGTCGCGCGAACGAGTGTCGCTCCTACTCGAGTGGCGATCGAAATTTCATTTAGTCGATAGCCGCACGTTAATAACGAGGCCCTAGAAATTAGTTCGCGCAGCATTGCCGCGGCAATTCAATTGGCTGGCGCAAAGCCATCGTCGCCCATCGATTCCGATGTAATTATAAACTCGCGTTGAGCGATATGATCGCGCCCGGCCGTACGAAAATTGCCCGAGAACGATATTTCTTCTATTTTCGCGCACAATAATCGCCCGGGCACTCGATTTTCGCGAATACACGATTAATTACGCACGGCCGTAATTTGTAATTACGAATTTCTACTAAACGTTCGTATATTCTAAACGAGTTTCTGGACGCAACGCTTTTCACATATATTTATTTCATAATTATCGCACATGATAATGAGTCATTCGTGGGACTATATACACCTGCTATGTTTTTATACTCTATTGAATGTTTAGCACGTTTTATTTAGAAAATTCTAAAAATAATATCCTGTCTATAATAATAAAGTTGTCCTCATTGTCTTCAGCTTTTAAAAATAAACTTCTCCAGTTCTTTGGATTTTTTACGATTTGCTTATTTAAAAATAGCCAGAGGCGCGCTTTATTTCTCTCTCGTTTATCTAAGAAATGGTGTCACAGGTGGGAGATAAAAACAATTTGTCGATTATTGCGCTTGGTAGTGTCGTTGCGTCGTTTGGTGCTGCCACCTTCGCGGTTAAAAGCAGCTGCGGTACGAGAAATCGATACAGCCCGGTTGCATTTAAATTTCAAGCCGGTTTACGGATGAATTAATTATAAATGTCGCTGTCTAAGCCTCCCGAAGGAGTTGATGCATCCCATAGTTGGGATGATGAATAGAGTTGATTCGTTATAAACCGACGTGCAGTTTGAATAAGCCCTCATTTTTCGTTGCCGATTGCGTAGATTCGTAAATTCAATTTATTTTCCGGATGCGAATGAAGGGAATATTTCGCGTTATTAAATAAAGAGTTAGATTCAGAAGGAATTTTCCAACTGAAAGGAAGCGTCTGAGACTAGATATTCAGTTTTTGGAAGATTTGACGAGATATACGATGAATGACAGTAATGTTGCCGCAACGAGCATTCGGTAAACCATGCATTAACGCGAAACGCAGTTGAAGTCGCGTGAGAATATCCATTTTTCTTCGTTACATGTGATTTATTCGAGTCGAAATTATTCAAGAATTTTTCGCCATTCTGCGTAATCCGATTACGAGTTGATTGCAATGCGAGAGAACCTGCAAAGCCATTGCCTTTAATTTTTATGGGTGTATATATATTTTTCTCGAGTATATGATACAAGCTAGTAATTTTTTAAAATCAATATAGTTATATTTATAAATCTATGTATAAAATATTTAGCTTCTTTACGTAAACATAATTCAGATTTAAGTTAAAACTATTATAAATGTGTCTGTCAAGTACATCTTAGCAGTTAAATAAGAACATTCTACTTTTATAAGACAAGTGTTATCATACAGTCGTTATAATTTTATTTAACCTTCTATTCGACATGCATGTCACATTCTTGATTCAGAAACATTCTCGTATGAAATTGCGATGATGAAATAGTCCTTTAATGTTTCATCGTTTCCTCGTTCTCGAAATAGGTGTGGATATCGACAGCTACATTTACATGCTGATTTTTCTTACCTACATCCGGCGACCTTGACGTAGAGTTAAAATCGATTTCCAAACGGCAGGAATGCACTTTCTACGATCTTTCGCAATTTAAAGGAGCGGGAGTTCCGCTCGGTCTGGGAGAACCGCTACAACTTGACATCGATGCGAACAAGCCTTCGGTGATTTTTATCGGCATCAATTTCTTCTCACGGTGTTACTACGGTGTAACGATGTAGCGACCACACGCCCGGCAAACCCCTCGCCACGCCGTGCACCAATTAATGCGCCCGGAATGCACCGAATGCCATGCTCCGCAGCTCAAACGGTGCAAGTGCATTATATCGGCAGAAAGATAGACGCACTAGAGCAGCCTTTTGACATTAATGGATTGAAATTTGCTTTATGCGCTTGTCACTTTAACAAGGGGGACAAGGGAAACCTGTGATATTTATTCGATAGGTTACATGCTGCCGTTTCACAAAGTAAAGCAAAATTGCGTTTCACTGTCGTCCGGAAAACGAGACCGTAAAGTGTGTTAACTTGGAACACACGTACTTCGGTAAAGACGTACTTGGTAAATGGCGGAGTTACAACGTTTATAAGATTTCGTTTCTTCTTTCATTTTACCTCGGAATTACTGGTACGGAGGAAAAGTGTTAAAGAAACTCAACTTTAGTTTTAATTCTACCATCTCTCAAGCTGTCTTCCGCGTTGTCAGATTTTATGGTATTTAGCTTGATTGACGTAAAATAAACTTAAATTAAGAATTCAAATCTAAATCAGCAATTTATTTTTATATAGAAAAAAAAATTAGAAATTAGATTAGTTCCTCTCCGACGGAATTTCTTTATAAAGAATATTTCTTGAAATATTTCACTTACTTTACTTTATTTACATTTTTCTATTAGAAGAAAATTTCTACAATATTTCCGTTTTTCTATCAAACATGCAAATCTTCCATACATAAAACATTCGCGCAACGCGAGTGCGATTAAAAAAAAAATCCAAACCGCGAATGCCACGGAGATAATGACAAACGCCCGTGCAAATGGCTCGCGCCAGCGAGATAAAAGTAAGATAAAGGTAAACGGCCGGTCGGGAAAGGCGTGTAGCGCACGACCGGCGCACGATACCATTTCTGAGGCCGCTTTTTTTCCGCGAATAACGCACCCGAGCTCACGAAGGGTTCACGCTCTGGTTCGCTCGGCCTTTCGCTTTCCACTCGGCGCACGGCGTGGAAGCGGGGCCCGCGCGCATTAATTGTCAATTACTTTACCGTAAAACCGGGTTTGCGTTGCCGTTTTAACGTTCCCGGCCCGGCAGATAAAACCTCCTGCGTTATGCGCGCGGATATGACGCTATTGTGCGGTTAGTTGCAACAATAGTTACGTTTTAATCTGCGCCGATCGTGGGCTGCGGTCGCTCACGCTATTACTCTCGATCCCGTTTTCAATGGAATTACAGGCCCGGCAATTACTGGCAATGACACACAATGCAGTTTTTCCACTCGTTTTATCTTCAATAAAATAAATTCTCCAGATGCACATTATGCCGAAGTGTATAGAGGTATCGTGGTTAGTAGCGATCGTAATGAGAACGGAAAAGTAATGCGAGCTCTGGGAGGCTCCAGTACTCGATGCGATGGGAAAATAAGTATGTTATAACGGTAATAGTTCCGCGAGGATCAGACTGTTTATACTTTCTTTCTGTTAATCCCATGACTATTTTCGTTTATTTTTTTTCTTGTTTCGTTTGATACAGGCGATAATTTGTGCTTATTTGTACAAAACTCTAAAAATCTAGATTATTCGTGCTGAATAAATATTATTATAAAGTGAAATACACATCGACATTTTATCGCATCTCAAGAAAGATTTATCTCTCCACCTTTATCTCGCGTAGAATAATATCGAGAGATGATCTTACGGCGGTGAGGTAAGCAGATTTTATTTAATGTTAACGTCAGATAAGCTTGACGTCGCCATAGATAAAGGCTCTTGCAAAATCCGCCGCGCTTCCGGACTCTCCTCTCCGGAAGAGGTGAACTGACCGGTGGTTAAGTATGATGACACGAGAAAAGATAAATTGGACGCACGCAATGACGGAGCGGCGCGGCGTGGCGTCCTGCTGTTTTTATAAGAAGATGAAATTCGCCTAAAGCAACTGCGTGACCAGCCGCTCTTCAAGCAACCGTTGTCTCCTCGCCTCTCTCTCTCGGGATCCCGTATCCCTCGGAGATGCTCGCGTGCACGACGCGCGACGCGACGCGCATTTCGCAACGCGCATCTGAAAACGCCGCCAAGTTTCCCAAGACTTCAACGTTGGGCTAACCGACCGTCGGGATCTCCGTCGTAACAATGACGAGCAGCGTTCGATGTCTTATTTGCGATAACAGTCTACCTCGTCGCGCCTGGCGGCGCCATGAATGTACGTATCCTGCACGCTCGTTTGCCAATACAGATGGGAAGATTAACGGTCGTAACGGCGTGGTAATTAAGCCTTTAGCCGCGGCGTGGCTTCGGGGTGGCTTCAGCGGGTTGGCTTCCACGCTCTTGAAAGCGACGATGAAAATTTTGTAAGCTCGCAATTAAGTCCGGAGAGTGTCCGGGGATCGTGGAAATGTCCAGGGATTTAAATTGGACTCCACTCGCTATAAAAGGCCATCTAAATTTCCGCGCGAAAACGGCGAGGTAGACTTACAAAGGCCCTGCACTCGGGGAAGGGAGGAAAAAAAAAACCTAGTGACCGTAGTTCGCACAGCACGAGAGAATAATTTTACGACGTAATAATGTAATAGTTACAATTAGTCTTGCGCCGATGTGCCTTTTTCCGATTTCTCGCTTTACTTAGGAATTACATAAGGCGCAATTCCCTCTCGTGAAACGATGACATAAGTGCAGAATATGGGAGAAATGGGCATGGGAAAATTGTGGGAGATCTCCGTCGATGATCCGCGCGCGAGTTCTCTGCATGTGCGCAGTATCGGATTACACGGGGAATGCGTTAACGAGCAAATAACAGGCTGCATCGGCGATAAGGCCTCAGTGAATTATCGGAGGATCACAAGGAGTTAGCGGCAATTCGAGGAGTTTCCCTCTCGAACGGAATACTTTCACTGTAATATGAGCGCGGCAGGTCTCGTTGCGACAAAATGCTGCATAAACGAGACTTAATATCCACTCGTTACCGGAGAGCTCGCTTATTACAGAAAAAGTGAAAGGGGGGAGGTATACGTGTACGTAAGATAACGAAAATGTCAGGCAAGAAATTCGATAATACTTGAAATGGCGCGAGGAATTCGATAATAGTTAGATCGAGTCGATCGAGCATTGCTGACGTACGTTAGGTAATTCACACGTCTAGACGTTACAGCTGTTAATCGCGAAGATAATTTATTCTGACGGTTTCACGATGTGAAGGAATAAAAACGTGGGTTTTATTGCAATTCGACGATGAGATTTCATTTACTGATCTCGTGACGCAACGTGTTTCACGGTAACTTCCGAAACTCGATAAACTGATTTTAATAAACGTTACGCGCTGCGATGTATACACACGACTTACGACGATTTGTCGGGCGTATAAAGTGGAACATATTTGTGTTATCAAAATCTGACGGCTATTTAACTTGCCGGCTGAAGCGAGTTGTACGCGGAACGCGATGTTACAGTTTAGGAGAACTTCCCGATCAAATAGACCGGCCGTCTGCGGTGTATGTTAGATCGATAATGGCATATCACAGTTACGTATAATTTATGCAAATGAAATTATTACATCATGTCGCCCTCCTACTTGACATCGATTACCGAATACGCTAACTTGTCCAATTGTGACGTATATTAATGTAGAAAAGAAAACCAACCAGAAATTGTTGGAGTAACTTTGATTTATTAATGAGATATTTAACGTCGTTTAATAATAGCGACAGTAACGAATTTACATACACTTACAATAGGACGGGAAAATGTGAGAGAACGTACGTGTGGCGGACGTCGCGCGAAGAAATCACGATCTCGGCGAGGAAGATCTCATATCCGTTTGCGATATGTGATAATGAGTAACACATGCAGGATACTTGTAATTTGCTGCGTGCACATCATTTTAATTAGCTTTCAGTCCCTCGCACGCGTGTTCCTCGTTATCGACTATCATTCGGCAGATGCAACTCGCCCACGCGATTGCGAACTCGTGAGATTCAACTTATTGTTTCGCGACTATAGCCACAACTATTTTTGTAATAGCACGTGTCCAAATAGAGAATGCGAACCACGTGCAAAAACATTCGGGGAAGATTGCGTGTCTCCCGGTACAATCAAGGAATAATTAAATTGCTCATTCAATATGTTCGTTCAACATATTGCTACAGATGATAACAGAACTCTGGTCTAATTTTCTAATCCAAACTTCATTCTGTCGATCGAGATTACATGATCGATAATGAACAATGATAACGTTTTCATAGCAATTACGCGGACAACTATTATCAAGCGCTGAAATTAATTTAATGCCGCGTAACGTCATCGCGAATTATACAAAGCACATAATACGTATGCGCAGACTGGAAAATAGTCGGACAGTTGTATCTGATGCAATTACATTCGGAACAGCGTGATTAATTACTCTCATTGCGATCGCGATGCGCACTTGGCTTTATTATTCAACAAATGTTGCCTGCGGCCATGGAAATACGCAATAATACAGATGTATTTACGACGTCAATATTTGTACAAAACTATTGTACGGGAAACCTGTTTGAACCACAAAGACATTTAACATGCATAATAAAAGAGAAAAAGTAGAACTTAAATTAGTCGCTGCATCTTTCGTAATTCCTGTTCACGTAAAGAGAAATTCAAAGCGCGTTAATCGAGCCCATTGATCCGATTATTTATTCAGTGAAAAAAATGTAATTCGATTTTGAGTCACGAATTGTAAAGAATGCAAGTGAAAGTAGTTGATACGTATCACGGCATTCGTGTATACTTAAATACCTAATATGCGTGAGAGAAAGACAAGTTTCTTGCTTACTTATCCGACATTTGTACTTCTGGTTTTCTTGAAACCCGCATTCGCGGAAGGAGGGGAGGGGGTGTCCAGATGAATGATTTCAGCATTAATAATGACGTTGCCTTGCTGGTTGGCTTTCTAGCGTTAACGCTAACGGGATGTAGCACGCGAGGCGTGTTTCGTAGAAGTTTCCACGGGGTCGACAACAGGCGCTCGTTGTCTACGCAGGTAAAAGTAAATGACGATACGGCCGGCGACGAAATACATACCTGCGGACACTTTCGATGCCGTGACGCATCGAGAGTAGCCGCATAATGACGAAATCGTCAAGAGCAAGTGGCCGCGCGAGGGTGGGAGAGTGGGAGCGATTTAGCTTTCATGTAGAAAGAGTGAAAGATTTCGTTAGAGACGTCCCGAGCGCTATCCTCGTAGAAATTTAATGATCGCGAACGCTATATTAATTGCATCGAACGGCTGCACGTGGAGCGTGTCGCGAGACGAAGTGAAACGTGCAGTTCGTCCTGTTAGAAAACGAAAAGGACGAGGCTTCTCCTTCGCCCGTGTTTGTACTTTCTTCGGCTAATGCGAGAGATATCGCGTGCGATATCCCCTCGTTTCCATAATCGACAATCGCTCAGACATTTGTCCGTGTAATAACTCGAGTTTTACAGGATGATCTGGATGAAATGCGCTCCAGAGACTTTGTGAAACTTACTTGTGAGCATCGTAAGAGAATGTAAACGAAAGCGTTGGAATGAAAACAAGTATTGTATTTTCCGATTGTATACTGAAAGAAAAATACAGTTACTTTTGCACCCACAATTTTATAATACTTCTAACGATAATTATGGTTAACGTAATGATAGTTACCTACACGGCATGTAATATTTCTGAAATATTCTAAACACTGTATGTAATGTTTCAGAAATATTACATGCCGTGTGGGTAAGTTAATCGTATTTCGTGTTAGAAATATTATAAAATTATGGTTGCGTCCAAAAGTAACTATATTTTTTTTTCAGTGTATTTCGCAGTACACAAAATCAAAATCCACGTAAATAGGGTGCGAAATTTACGAGAATCTTATCGCAGTTGAGTAAGTACGCGCGAGTCGGTTTTTACACATTCTGCCAACAAACTCAGAGTTTACGCTCTTTATTTTTCGCGAGGCGCGATAAATAGTTTTGCGAATTCCGCCGGCGCGAGTCGGCACACACGTAACGTCGAGATATCCCACGGCACGGTCAGCACACACTGTGAGGCGATCTCGTTGGCGAAACCGCTCGTTTCAACACGCGCCGGACAAAGCGTACGGGGAAGTTCGCCACGTTCCAGAAACTCCGACCGCAGCAATTTACGGATTACCCCGATCAAGTGCGTCGCGAGCCGCCGCGGATAATCGCGGGAAATCGCACGCATCCGCGGTCGCGTTTAATTCCCGGCTGATAACCGGACGGGAGTCCTCACGGGGGAAAATTGGATCAGGCGGATCACCGGCGTCGTCGTCGTCGTCGTCGTCTCGCACGCGACACGCCCGCGACACGCACGCTTTCCTGTCGGGGAGTCGCCGTGGGAAGATCTAGGTCGTGAACTCCTGAAAACGCCTAGATACGGACGCGCGTGCGACTTAATATGCATACCTCGGCGCCGTCGATTCCTACGGGTCGCGCCTCCGGAATGAAGAGGAACGCTCCCGGGCGCCGGCGAAGGGAAAGTTATGACGTTTTCGAGTCGCGCGGCCGCGTCTACGGCACGCCCGCCTCCTCGTCATCGCGCGAGCGACCTCGATGCACGAGCAAGTGCAACACTCCGTGCATGCAACGCCGGCCGTACGCACCGCCCGGTTCAATGCACACGGTCGATGAATAATGCACGAGGGAGGGATTAAGTAAGATCACGGAGTTCGCCGCTCTCCGCTTCCCCAGGGTCCTCGATATAATTGCGCGACTCGATTGAATTGATCATTTTGTAAGCGACACTGACAGTCTGTCTCGCGTTTGGCTCTGTTTCCGCCGCGCCGCTGTATTATGCCGTGACATTAAAATGCATGTCGATTGAGAACAACGGGTCCCCGCGGAGAAACCAGGCCCGGTTATGTAAAGTGAGACGGGAATGAAAGAAACGCCAAGTATCTGCGGACCGTTTAGAATCGCGCAGGCAATTACCTATTCATTGAAGGCGGCGGAACCGATCGCGCAGGTAACGCAAATTACAATCAGATCGTTTCCTTCGCCCTTTCTCGCGCGATTATCGCGCGTGGCGGTTTTATTACACAATATCCGCCAGCAAGGCTAAGACTAAAATAATATACGGCCGGAATAGAAAAGTTATGTACTTTCTCGTATTATAATTTGTCAGAAAAAGTGGCACCGCTTCCGTCTTCCTCTCACCTCGGCGAGCTGCGCAGAACAATAGATCGCGGCTCCTGCTCGCGAAATTATTTACACGTAACGCATTTTACCGGGTGTCGGCTGTGCGTTTCTTCTTTTTTTTTTTTTAAATTTCTGGGAGCTCACGTAACGCTGCTACACATCGCTCGAAATTTTCAGAGGCCACGAACACGCACCCGTCTAATTGCTAAACGTGATAATGCGCTACACTCGTTTACTTTTATGAATTCTGCATATTTAACATTTAAGATGCACTTTACAGGACATACTAGACTTCATACCAGACTTCGTTGGTGCGCTTAACGAGAGACAACGTCTGTTTCCTTAAGTCATGCCGGAGTTAGACATTTATAAGGGAAAAGCGTGGACAAAGAGGTTTAAAATTTTGCGTTTTATCGTTTTCTCGGGGGACTAAAACAACATCTCCTTCGCAACATATTTTTATTTTAAAGAAACGTTCGACGAAACGTTACTCTTTCTCGCGAGCTTTCGGAAGCGCTGGCTTGGTGGAAGTTTTCACGGCGTACTCGTCCGTCTTCGCATCCGTCGATTATATCGAGACGCGGTAGCTGCTCGGAAAAGAGGAAGAAAAAAGGAAAACTTTCTCCGCTTTAAGAGGTGCACCCATTTCTCACACGGAGACCCACCTGCGGTCTCGCCGTTGCACGTTCCCGGCACGCCACGTTAGCACGCAAAGGCGAATTTTTCGCGGGACGAGAAAAACCCGTCGTGCACGAACGGCTTATTTCACACGTGCTTGCGCGTATGTGAGATTGTTAACAAACACGTGAAAATTTTATTCCTGTCACGTACCGCTGCATCGAAAACTTGCAGGCGGATCTTACATCCGTAACGGAAGTTACGTTTCCACTTTGTCCGAGCGAGATTACCGACTACTCAATCGGGCAGCGAAATCCGGATCGCGAGGCTGCGTCCAGCTGAACGCAGCTCACCATTTAGATGAAGCCGTTGGTGAAATGGCGTTACGTAAAATGAAATCTCGGACTTGAAACATCGGTTGTCACCCCTTTCCGTATCGAAATAAAAAATCCGTAGGCCGAATCAAGACTTGAGAGAGGAAGTCGAGTTCCGCCAGATACACATTTGAAAGTTAAAATATCGATGTATAATTGTTTCCTCGTATCAAGAGGTGACTTGTGTGAGAGAAAATGTCAGTGTCGACCGGCTCATTAATCAGAAATTTAATTTCGCGTGCATAATTGGATTAAGAAGCAATGAACTTCGCGGAAACATCGACGTTTGACAAGCCATAGAAATTTCGATCATTTCCGAGATAACGGCCTGAGATCTTTCGAAAGTTCGATTATGCAAATATCCGTGCCACGCCACTAATTCGAGTAATAGTGTTTAACCGTGGCTGACACTGTTACGTGACTGTTCTGGCACACTGCGGCATAAGTGTGATTAATATACAGCGTGCGATGCAGACGACGCATTCGGAAAATATATTATATTTTCTATTCGTCCCGTAGACGCAGTGATGATTTTAAACGCAGCAGATTCGACTTATGAAAGCGATGATCGCGGCCGGCCGCGACCTGAATACGAGAAATGAAATTGTTGCTTTTCACTCTCCTTCTCTTCTCTCCCGCTTCTCTCCCCGTCATTCGTTGGAAACGGGATAATATTCCGCGGTCGTATAATAGAAAGTAGTGTCCGGATATCAATTCGCGCGCAAAGACAGGCTGATAGACAGACAGACAGACAGACAGACAGATAGACATACTGAGAGAAAAATATAGTTACTTTTGGCCTCAACCATATTTTATAATATTTCTAAAAATAAATGTAAATAACTTAACTACATGTATCATTATGTTAACCATAATTATCGTTAGAAATATTATAAAATTGTGGTCGAGGCTAAAAGTAACTATATTTTTCTCTTACAATTAGTGCAGAAAGAGAGAGAGAGAGAGAGAGAGAGAGAAGCGTGTCAATTAGATTGATTACCAACCAACGGCGAGATTAAATTTGATCGAATCGAACCGGGCCGCATGAATTTCGAATTAATAGTGGAATAATGCCGAATCGATTCCGATATGCCGGCCGTTCGGTCGTTATTAGCGGTCCAACGGAGACGACTTCATTCGGAAATCATAGGAAACGACCGGTTTGATGGTACGCTCTCGCCGCGTCCCATTTCTTGGTTCTCCCATACGCTTGTTTGCGCATTACGATTTTACATCGCAAAAATCGAACAGTTACGCTCGCAAACCGCAATCGCGCCAAGCAGCATTCAATAGCATATCGGTGATATCGGGCAACAAACATATTTCTTTTTTCGTTCTCTACTTCTCTCTCTCTCGTTTGCCGCGGCAAATTACTCGTTAGTTTTTCAACGGTCGAAAAAAAAAAGGAACTAACGGTGGTTTTTCGTGCTTCTCCCCGCGTTTCTTGTTTAAACGCTTTATTTTGCATCTCGCGATGCAGAATGCCTTCCTGTGTGATCATAACAGTTTGAAATCCTGTTAAAATCGTAAAATGCAGCTTCGTTTATTAATGGTCCCCCCGGGACGACCGAGTTAATTTTCATCGAGATTTTCCCTCGTTAGCAGCGGGGAAATAGCGATGCATCATGACGAATGACGGATACAAATTTAGCTTCAGCTGTATCATCATTGGATTCGAAATCGGATGCAGGGATTTCGAGCAATATCATCGTTGTCCGTACTCTCGAAATGTTGTACAAATCATTTAGATAAGTGCAGTCGATTTACTAATGATTTCAAACGCGCTCTAATGGCACCGTTTACTATATCACTCGCGCAAAGTGGCACACTCTCTTAAGATATTCACGGAGCGCAAAAGGGGTTAATGACCCCGCCGTTGAGCAAGAAAGTGATGGAGACGTATTCGGTGTGTTAAGAATCGGCCGGCCGACCGGTTTTTGTGATTGCCGTTCCATTCACGCCGGCGATAACTCGTATTATTATCGATCGCCATCGGGATAATAATTACGCTCGGCGTTTGATTCTCGCATATCTGTTTGTGAACGATCTAATCGTTTTCGTTTGCAACGTGCAAGTATGATTCACCGACGTGAAATCCCTACAGGCTAACCCGCCCATTATTATGATCGGAGTCACGAAATACAACGTATCGAATTCCCTCAGGCGGAAACGGATTTTAATTAAAAATTTTCCTGAATTCCGCGCGGATCCCGGCTGGAAGCATTGAACATCCTTCGAGAATTTTTATTAAATAGATTTTAATAAATTGATTGGTCATAAAAGCGCGCATAGTTAGATTTTTCTCGTATTATATGTACATTATATATTGTGCAAGACTTTATGAATGAACATATCTTGAGGCGCCTGAGTTTATAAAATATGTAGTTTCGGTATAATAATAATTTTTATACAAAAGCCGTCGGCAACTCTTTCTAAAATAATTAATATGTTTGAGGTAATTATTAAAATGCTTTGTTATATGTCCTGAAATGTGCAATAATATTTAAATTAATGTATTCCTCTCTCAGTTATGAAGTTAATTAAATATAGTTTTTGAAATTCATAAATTTCTACGGTCTAAGCAAAATAAACTACTATTTCCGGCAAGAAGAGAAATTTGTATCGTTTTACGAAAGAGATAGAGAGAGACGGAGAAAGATGACGTTGCACCGCATTGGGTGGACGATCTGTTTCCCCGACGGTTCGTCGAACCTTTCCCTTTTTCTTCATCCTCCCTTCCATTCGGTATTTTTTACAGGGGTTGACAGTTCATACGCTGTACGTGACATCACCAGGAGATATACGTTATCCGGCGTGGCGAGCGAATGTGATAGCGTAGTGAAAAGCTGGCGCACCTTTTACCGACCGGCGGGCTCGAAAAAAGTTTATTATTCGTTAGCGATCCCGGTGACCTCCCGGGCAAATCCAGGATGTGCGACTCGCTTTACGGAGCGAGCGAGCGAAAATTCACAAACGTGCGTTGACCTACTTGTCGCGGCCTGGTCGATGAAATTCGATTCTACGATCGCGCGTCGAGGCTTTCGACGCTCGCTCCACACGTCGACGCGCATTAATCGAATCTAACAGCAGCAGCAGAAAATATGGCGATGTAAAACCACACTCACGACTGCATCAGCGGAAGATTGATGGAGCTGCGTTTCCATATGAATCAATCTCTATTCGAAATCGATTCGGCTCGGAAGTATTTGGCCAGTGAAGAATAAGATCGGATGTACACATATGTAACGTCGTGAGCGTCGTAAAAGGAATGTGGCACGACTATTATCCGCGAACCCTCGACATAATTCACAGGAGAAAGCAAAATCTCGGATTAAACAGGCTGGAATACAAAAACAAATATAAAAATATATATTTTCCTCTTCAGAATTATACGTGCAATCGTGCGTGCAACAATTTTTAATTCCGCGTAAGAAGCTACGCGCAGTGTCCTCTTTGAATCTAATTGGATCTAATTGGATCTAAACGGACTTCACTTGACGACCGGAGGATACGTTGTCATCCACAGGGGGCTTATTTCATCGCCATGAAATATTTACGAAGCGCGAACAGGTGTGTACGTAGCGACGACACGCAGCGCGAAATGTATAACACTCGGATGTGTAACCTAGATGACCATACGTAGAGGAGGCGGAGAACAAAGCTTCCGGCGCGCACAGACGTCGTCTATTATTTGCGATATAAAGTGCAATATTATCGAACGGCCGTGTCTGCCGGCCGTGAATCCATTCGCCGGCGTTTCAGCCGTATATTTCAACGTATTTTTCTTCCGCCGTGTCGATGCTGCGCCTGTCCCCTTCCGCGCAACCCCCGAATAAATGGCCGTGATATACATGGCTTCTGTAAATAGAAGCGAACAACTTGGATGCGAGCGATCCCCCGGAATTGTGATCGATACCCCTGTGATATATGTGTCTGACCATAAATGTCTTACATGCATGAACCGTAAAAAAGGAAAGAGACAATCGTTGTGCGCACGCGAAGCGTGTCGTCGCGTCTGTCGTTGTAAAACCGTTAACGACAGGCGAGAAACGACGAGATACTTTCGTACGTGACCAAATTCCGCAGCCTCCGAAATCGATAATCCCGATTGGCGACTTTGCATTTACGTTTTCTTAAAAATGGGGCAAAAATTTTAAAACGTCACGGCACGTAACGTTAGGTCGTTATTTTAAGTCCTTTTGCTGACCTGGCCGACAGTTGAAATTTTTAACGGACAGTTCTCGTCTTCTGAGCACGTTGGTTTATATGGTTCTTGTATCTTTTATTCCAGGGCTATAAATTTTTGATAAGCGTTTCCGCGTGTTCGCGAGTCCTCCTCTGTTTCGCTGCGATCCAACACGCGTGACAACTTCGCACAAAGTAAAGCAAGTTCGCTGGTTCATTTTTTATTAGATATGTCGAGTTCACTTGAGAACTGGTGTCCCGAAGGTAAATGATACTGAGTATATGTACAGAGGATGTGTACGTTATACGGGTGCGCGATTATTAAATTCCAAACGGTGTAAGAGTTATGGAATTCTGAAATTCTGTTTTGTAATGATGTATTCTCGGTTTGATGGTAAACGTATATCGGTACTATATTAATGTCAAGCGCATTCCTGACGGTGGAATTATGTGACAAGTATTTTGATTTTCCGCGTGAGCGCATTAACACTGAGGCGGATAATACGTTGTATACCCGAGATAAAATACCTGGGCGAGACATTTCACGCCGCGTCACGTAAATGCATCCAATATTCGCGATATTCATCGATTCGAATTTTATCCTGATTTATGATCCGTGAGTAACTGTCGATTTGAAGATACGCGGAATCGTCACGAATCAATAACCTGGGTTATGGCTACCCGCATCTTGCCATGGACATCGTATAGTATAATTTGCATACTAATATTTGAAAGATAATTCTCAGAATTGACCTATGATCGTATGATTATGTTGTTCATGTACCGAGCATTCGACGCACATTAATACGGTAAACGATTAGAATGTCTATAATTTCTTTGGTAATTAACCATCGCGTCATATTGTGCAATTAGTAATAATTTACATGAAACAATATTAGAAACAAAAAATATTGAATATATTATAGGTATTGTAAATATTCAGTTTTTTGTTTTTCTTTTTATTTCGCAGCACAAGATGCTCTTAAATATTCGTATAAAAATTTATTTTAACGGGAATGTAAATGAACTAGAGGAATAAATGAACTAATATTTTGTTGTCGAATCAAATGTAATTTAACATCATTAAAAGCGAAATATTAAATTCAATCTGAAGATTTTAAATAATATATGTTGTCCAAACATATATTACTTACCAGGATATAATACGATTCCGAGGCTCAAGGATATTCCAATAATTCACATTACAGCCGGAATCAATATTTGCATCATAATAATGCATGAATGCGCGACCGATTCGAATCTCGATAAATCCATTTTCCCTTTCTTTCTCATTATCAAAGTGTTAGTAACCATCGGATAAATCAACAGACAGCGCCAGTCCGAAATTATCAACTGGCCAACTGGTGAAACAAGAAACTGTGCACTGAGAAAAAAATATACTTTTGGCCTCAATCACAATTTTCGAATATTTCTAACACGAAATATGATTAACTTAACTATATGCATCATTATGTTAACCACAATTATCGTTAGAAATATTATAAAATTGTGGTTGAGGCCGAAAGTAACTATATTCTTCTCGCAGTGTAGCTCCGGTATCTTACTCCGCGTTCGAATGAGTAACTTGTACAAATTTATCGTGTCGTTGCTCACTGTGTAATTTTTGAAAAAAAAAAGAAGTTCTTACATCTACGTTTCCTACGGGCTGAATTACTCGCATTTACGCACCACCATGGATCACTGTCAGTGACGAGCGTTGCGTACTCACTTGTGCGAATCTCCGGCTCGGCTCGGACACGCTCTCACGGCGAGTATCCACCACGGGGATCACCACGATCAATGAATTAGATCGGTTGCGTTATCGATCAATCGTCGGCGAACCGTCTGCGACTCACTACGCTCTCGCGCGTGACTCAAAAGTGCGCGGTGCGGATCCGATCCGATCCGAACCGATCGTGAGAGGATCGCCAGCCGCTACGTTTTACTGCCTCACATTTACTACTACGCGGGACTAGCACATACTGGCTGACCACGTCGGCCCGGCGAAGAAGAAGGCCTTCTCTTTCTCTCACTCTTTCGCGGGGTTTCCACCATAAGGCCGAACTGGAGTTTCCCCTACCCGCCCCGAGCGCGCGCGCGACAATTCAGTGGAAGAAAGTAGGCTTCGCCTGACCCGTCTTATTCCGTGAATCGACTTCACTATTACTCGCTACGAAAAAAAAAAAGACCCCGCCGATCGTGCGCCAGGCCGACGTGCTTTCCACCTCGTGGAAAGTTTACGCGTGATGTTAAACTGCGCGCCGGGAAACGCGATCTCGCGTCCACGCGTGCGTTACGCGGAACCATCTAAATTTAAACATCCACGCGAAGATCGCCGCGCGGCACCGCTCTCCGCGACTCCGGACTCGCGCCACGTCCTCGCCGATAACGAGAACTATGTGCGGCCTCGTTAATTTGCAGCAATTAATGCTAACTAATTCCGCGGCGTACCATTTTTGTAAAGGATTAAGACATGCTGATTTCGTTCGGTGCACATTGCGATCTCGATTTTCCGTGTTCAGTTTCTTTCGGCGCGTTATAGCGTTTAACGGGATATCGGGAGAAAGCAAAATTTTCGAAAAGGCGATCATTATTTCTTAATTAGAAGTAAATGAAAAGCAGATGAAATAGAAAAAAAATAAGAAATAAACCTCTTCGTCTCTTCTTTCTTTTTATTTCAATTATTTATTTCTCATATTTTGTGCTTTTTACTTTAATGAAAAGAGATTGCAATAAAATGTGGATGATATATTTCAATTAGTACGTATTCTATTTATTCTATATTAGCGGTACATTCTATCCCTCTGTGTGTATCATATTTTATTATGAAACAAATTTATCGTCATGTTAATGCCGCTCAGGTATTCTCTAAATTAACAGTGAAGTTACTTCAAAACTCGACTGCA
This sequence comes from Tetramorium simillimum, assembly GCA_011636635.1. Lineage (NCBI taxonomy): Eukaryota > Metazoa > Arthropoda > Insecta > Hymenoptera > Formicidae > Tetramorium > Tetramorium simillimum. The sequence goes on along the minus strand of VBVQ01000451.1, from coordinate 6,458 downwards.
TAGACGTATCGGATTTGCCAAAGTTGCTGTTACACGCTGCACCGGCTACAATTATTTTGATATAATTCCGCAAAGCGGAAGGGACACTGAATATTCTGCAGAAATTTCAGCAAGATAACTTGGAAACCGACCGCGGTTAATTTGCTCTTTTACCATTGCAAAATTTGTAACCGCGCACCGGCATGCCGGGAATTTTCGTCTTCGAATTAGTTGAATCTTGCATCAAAGAGATTCCTCTTTCTTCTAACGTATGTCGCGTCAACTTCAGATAGCATGCGAGAGTAACGTGTGACTTTTGTGCAAACGACAAAGGAGACGCGGAGGAATCGTGGAGGAGAACCGTTAGGGATTAACGCGCGTAATAAAAAAACAGGAGGAGCGTAATAAAAAAAAAGGCGAACGGAGGCGCGGACAGAAACTGCGAAAGTTCGATTCTCTCCCGCGAGTCGGCGATCCCTCGAATATATATACGTCACAAGATAATTATCGTAAATCAAACTGCGAGGTGTGCTGGTGGACGCGGATATTGCCGCGGAAAGTCGTAGAGAAGACTCTTCCGTCGCTCATAAACCGTTCGTAACGGCGCGCAGGTTCCGAGTGTTGCAAAGATAGTGGGTAAGGAAGACAACGGGGTAAACTCGTATTCGGCAAACGATCATGTAACCAATGTACGCTACTCGCATTGTTAGCGCGTCCGCTATCGGCGTCGGTCGGCTTTTGAGCAACAACAGTAGGTTAATTAACGTGGTCTCCCGTGAAATTCATGTAATAAGCAGGCTCGTTCTTGTCCGTGCGTGAAGCGGTGAGGCAATAGAAGATGGATATCATAGGCGAGCCTGGGATCCGCATTTTCTCGCGGATGCGTTCATTAAAATTCGGCGTTATTCGCGTAACCGCGCGATGTGCGCTGTCTGTAATTTCGTGCATAATGCGAAGTATGATGCAAAGTAAACACCTCGGAAAAAATTAATTCCTAAATGATATTTTTTAGTAAAAAGTACGACGGGAAAATATTTTCTCTTTACGTCTACGACATCGTGGATGTTGTTGCGAGCGACGTTTCGCGTCAACAATTGATTTTATAAAGATTTTTTTGTATGAAAGAGAAATTCCAGACATAACACTTACAATATATAGCTTTTCCTCTTTAATTTTTTGATTTATGAATAAAATGAAGCTGATGAAAATGCGAGTTTTTGAGGCACAGAGTCCCGTAATTTCTTTCATCTTATTGTTAGATGCAATTTTATGTGGAAAATTAAATGAACTGTGCGCGTTCTCCAACTCGAGAGCGTCTCGCAGTTTACGCGTTTCTTCTCAAAAGAATAATAACGTAAAAGCAGCGCGCGTCTTCAACGTCGTGTACGCAGTGCCGCAAATGGCAGGCACTTTATAATCATTATCGTGAAATTCGATTCTTTGCCGAGTGACGACGTGATAGCCGGAGAGCGTCTACGGATCTCGTCCTGCGAGCGAGAGGACGGACAGTCGCGGCGGGGAGGAAGGACAGATTGCATAGACCGAGAGATGCGAAAAGGGGGGCACGTGTGTGTTATGACATAATTGCTTAAGAAAGTTCGGAATGCGAATGCGCGCAGACAGACGCGCGTACAGACATTCACGCACTCACACACCTGCGCCTCGTAGAAGTAGTCCGTGCCGTTACGTTCGTTTCGCAAATCTCGTTCGTGCCGTGCTATAATCGGCATCTGCAGCTTTTTTGCTCCCTTTTATACGAGAGAGGGAGGTATATAATTGTATCATTTCCCAGGGCACTATAACGTCGGGCACCTCGTCCTCTGTATTTTTACGATGCCAGTGACCTTCCCCTACTTCCCCGAGCGCAGCCAAGCGGTTTCTCGCCTCTCCGCTCTCCTGAAGGAAACGGCGACGTCCGAAACTTTATTTACAAATCGAAAAGAGAAAGAATATATTGCAAATACTGTATAACCATCGACATAATTTTTCTTTTTTTTTTTTTTCACCAAAAGATCCTCTGATTTATGGTATCGGAAAGAATGGTCGTTGCAGCGATCGCAACGTCGTCCGCGACGCTAGAAATAAAAGAGACGAGTTACTTTTGTACTTTTTACGGAATAAATATCATTTCGAAGTTAGCTTTCTCTAAGATTTTTACTTCCGCTATGTGGAATTATTTTCATGTCAAGTCTTCGAATGCCGACAACAGGTGTAACGAGACTTAAAGACTCGCGCGATATTTTGCAGTTTCCTTTTCCCCTGGTCGTGATTGCTATTAGTGAACGCATCATTTAAGATCCATATAGCTATCCCCGGAGAAAATGTATACGAATTACCTACTCGTAGAAAAAAAAAATCGCCTAAACTACGAGATCTTTATCGAGAGTATCCTTCTGCCGCGCGTTTTAGCCGCGGTGCTGGAATCAACGTAGCGTAATCTCTCATCGGATTTCATCCACTGCCCACAATTTCGTTTTATTGGGCAACACCGACGTACGTGATTATCCGGTAAAACGCGTTCATTTTCGTTTCCGGTTCAAGTCGACCGGTTCGCATGAGGTTTCGTGGCACGCGTGAAACGGGGCTCGCCGAGGGAAAGGGCAGAACCGGCCGCCGAACTATATTCCACGGGCCGCTGCGCCCCATAACCGGCCCCGACCGCCGGCCGGCCGGCCGTCGTAACCACCGTTTCGTGCGCCAAAGTGCACGGTTGCGGTGCGAAATAATTAACCGTCGGCTTACAGTGTTACAGTGCCCGATCCGCTGCGGCGCGAACTCGCGGCACGCCGGCGAATGATTCGCTCGTAAATCGGCTATTCCGTTCGAGCGCGCCGCGATTTTCACTTAGGAGAGTGCATTACGAATTATGAGTCGATTTCGTGTCATGATCGCCGGGGGAAAAAAAAGAAATAAGCGTACAATAATTCACCGCCGCGGTTTCGCGCGCGCCGAACGAGACCCGATTTACCGCCGTATTTTTATAGTCTTAACTTTGTATTTTTATTGCCTTCTATTACTTTTGAATCTCGCTTCAAGGACGTATTGGTTACTTAGAATGTAGGTCGATATTTCGAGCCGCGGGCAGTTTAATTATTACCTTTTATCATAACACGATTGAGATTTATATTTTACTTATCAGAGAAGTTTAATTGTTCATTTGAAATTTAATTTCATTTTCGATTCCGATTAAAACAGAGATAATTATCATTAACATATATGTTTGAAATATATCTTTTCAACATTCATGGCATATAACGTCATGGATATTAAATTGATTCTTAACATTCATCTACCGAGATATGTCATATCTTAAAACTGGTCTTTAACTGAATTTCTCAGCAAAAATGCTATAAATACATATGAGATTTACATTCACGTTAAAACAACTTTTACACCATTTATCTAACGGATCTGCACATTGACTCATCCAATCTTGTCTATCTTATCGACATGAATTAGATTAAATATTCGGTCGAAGATAAGTTCTTCAATGAAAAGAATTGAGGGGAAATAACATTGTATCTGTTTATTTAAGCGCTGTCATTAAATCTTGTAAAAAAATCTGCTATTCCGAACTAAAAGCTGAAGAAATGCGCATAAAATTATATTATAGTGAAAAGTGGATGTGGAACGGAAAAACATATAGCCGGAAAATAATTATGTTAATTACTCAGTGGAAGTAGTTAACTGTCATTTATGCAACTCTTCACAATTTAAAAACGCATTTTAATTGTAAACGAGAAATTACAGTCTGCAGAGGCTACGAATAGCGCTTGTGAAACGTATACGTTACAGGATACACCCCCAAGTTTCGGGTTAACTGTTGCGAATACCCGCGAAAAGCGTGTCACTTTGGAATAAAAGCTTGGATGTCCAGCGCGTCAATGATCGCGACGGAAAATTGACACCAACTCGTGTTCCGGATATTCACACGCAACCTTTCCGCCTTTCTCTCGTGATATCGAATTGTCAAAGCGCTCAGCGTAACTTGTGGGGTCAAGTTTGATTTTAAAAATATTCGCTCGCGTTTGAGCTATTCTTACTGACATGAAAACGTTTGCGTTTTACAAATCCAGAATATCTATCGAAAATTGGATATACGTTACTATTAGCGATTGAACCGCGAAAAATCAAACCTAGGTATCAGGATTACGTTCTGAAAAAATTGATTCTCGTGATCCATTTATGGAATCATATATATAATGTTATATTGCAAAATATTGATTTTAGCTGAATTTATTAATGGAATTAATTATAAATATGAGAGTCTGAACTTTTTTTTTTAAGAGAAAGATATTGCCGCTATTAAGCCGTACAAATTCCAGTTGCGAATTATTTTAGAGTTTTTCGGCCGTTCTTCTTAAGGAAAGCTTTCTGAAGAAAACTTTATTAAATTGTACATTATGAACTAAAGTTTCATATGCCGGGACTACCGCATTTTCTTAAAATTTTTTCATAGTTAAGTTAGTTAATATACTCTTATGCTGCTACGAACATATAATTCTATCAACGCATGTTTAAGTTTTTAAATAAAGAAGTAATTATCTAAAAAAAAGCATAAACTTTTAATTTATTATTTTCATGGTGTTACAGATTTTTTATATTTTCTTCCAAAACATGGAATAATATCATCTTAATTTTTAGCAATAGAATAATAAATATATATATAATATCTTAATCTTAATAAAATCTTGTTTTTTAATTAGCATCAATTTAGATTAAGTTTTAGCATGGCTAAAAATAGTAAATATCAGAATAATTTTGCTTTACTCGAGAAAAATTATGAGCTTAATTACGCAGCTAGTACGACATACAAGATTATGTTAAACTCTAAGAAAGAAATAAAAAATAAAATGATCTATTTCAAACGCAAAGATATGCAAAAAGGAAAAAATACTTCCAACGTTATATTTATAATTTATAGTTACTTATTTATGAAATGCGTAAAAAGTAATGCGTTTTAAAGAAATATTCCCACAAGTTAATGATCATTCTTTACAACCCATTAAGTCTGAAAATTTTCCATTTTCCACCAAGAAACTCGGTAGTGAGAACAAACCGAGCGCCATCCCTATCTATTGATCGATTACCGCCGGTTCAACATGGCACCGGGGTGATATTCGCGTTCAGCTCGATCCTCGTTGTTTCCAAGAAGGACCAGGATTTCTCGCGAAAATCTTTACATTTCTCGAGCATCCGTGCCAGAAGAGTAAGCACCGAGAAAGTAAGTCGGCTATATAGTTAAGCGGATTTCTTCTTAACGAGTAATACGTGTGGAATGTTGACGCAGGTTATGGGAAACACCCTCGCTCGGGGGTAGGTTTACGATGCTGAGGACAGCAACGTTGACGCTAATCCGGCTCGGTGTTGCCATTTCTGAGGTAGCCAATTAAGAGCTATCTCAAGGTTCGTTTTTACACGTAAAGCCGCTAATTATCTCATTATTTAATTTAATTTAATAATTTATTTTGTGACAAACGCATGTGCTATAATTTATTTATTTTAATATTTATAAGATTTATCTGGAGAAGTTAAAAGCGATTTATTTTTACTGTTATTGTTAAATTCCCTTCCATTTACAAAATAATAATAATTGAAAGTAATTTCAAGTTAATATTGTAGTTACCATTGGTAAATACTGCCGTAGCAGTTTCTCCTCAGACAATTTCAACAAGTTTACGAGGAGAACTCTCCCTCCCTGCAAAATGCAGGAGCCACGGCGTTGCCAAAACACGACACAACCGGAAATGCTCACCGCTATTCCGCTGCAAGGAGATCTATTTATTCGATCAGGTGCGGTATATACGGAATACCAATTCCGTTAATTGCGTTCGTAGACTATGTCGTTCTGTATACGTGGTACATACTTGGATACACTATTTCACTTACGCGGACGGCACGATGACGAATAAACATGACACGTTTCAGTTGAAGGAGGATGAGATCGACGTGAGATTAAATGCCTTCAAGGATTGTTTCATGCGGTCGAAACAAGCCACCGCGAAAATAAAAGCAGCATTCGCGAGAACAGGCGCAAGGAGAAAAATTGCGAAAAAACGATTAACGAAATAAGCACGTTACTGGTGTACCTTTTGAAATAATTGTCATTTCGCTGCTGCAATAATTTATCGTTTTAAGCTTGTTACTGAAATTTTACTACCTCGGAAAGGTTAAACAGATGATATGGCATGAGAGCTGCATGGTATGAATAATGGAATACGTGTAGAAGCATAAAAACGGAAATAAAGATGCGCATTGTAAAAAAATAAATTAAAAAATGCGTACCATATTATTCCATAGAGAAAGTACGAGGAATTAAATATTCTAAAAAAATCTTTTTCTATTTTTGTACGTTTATTATTTATGATATATAACAATATTGATAATGATACTGTACAAAAGAATTTAATAAACTGTTTAAAGATAACATTTTTAATAAAACGAATTTATTCTATATATCCTACTATAATGTATTATGT
>VBVQ01000450.1:0-58721 GCA_011636635.1 Tetramorium simillimum | reverse complement strand
CGTGAAAATCTCTTTTCTCGTCAAATTAAAGTGTTTGAGAAATTAGATAAATATATATTTTCCAATACACTGTGAGAATTGAAAAAGACTTGTTTAACTCAAAATTACACTCAAAATTATTTAATAATTTAATGATGTACGATCTGATTTCGGTTCATGAAGCACAACAAAATCGCAAAGAAATCTTCTTTAAACTATTCTTACATCTATTCTTGATTCTTTTGCACTCTTTCCTGTTCGTCTTCATGGGGGGTTACGTAAATTGTTATCAAACGAAAGGAATCCCAGAATTCTCAAGATAGACAAGACGGGAATTTTGGCGCGTAACATCCTGGCCTCGCTTCCGCGATCGCCGTTTCATTTACCGGAGGAAGTGCTCAGGCAAGCGAGCCGCGGTCCGCACGAGTCGCGCATTTAACACGCGCCACAGCCGTTATGATGAAGAGGAACGGGTGTCGGCCGGGTCTGACTAATTGCGGACAAGCGCGACGCGTTGAGCGTCCACCGTGCACATTATTCGCGTATACATCAACAACTACCAAAAAAAATCAATACACGCATTCTGAGATCCAAGCAGATTCTTCAATCTGCGCGACTTTCGTCTCCTGGACTCGTAAATTCGTATTCTTACGTTCTTGTTAACGTCACGAGATGAAAAGGGTATCATTTAGCTGGAAACTTGTAGAAAAAAAATACTCGCGCAAGCTAGCGAGCCTCCAGCAATGAGATACTGATCTCTTGGCAAGGTGCAAACCACCGTCCGCAATTGAATCGCGCGGGTTCGTCGACCGGAAAATCGCTCCAGTTGATCTCCGCGCGGCGCGGCGGTGAGGAGCCTGGACCGGAGGATGATGCGGCGGGCCGCGTGGACACGTGGAAGGGATCGGATCTTTTTCTGGACCCGCTATCGAGCCGCTCGGCCGCGGACCAACCGCGGGTACAGCGCATCCGGAGTCACTTAATCACCCAATATTAATATCGCGGACGATGCGTCGCGCTTATCCGACATATATACCGTCCAGTCCACCGGCCAGTCCAGCTCGCCATATTTTTGGCAGGGTGGCGGATAAAGCGCGCGGACGCGAATCCGTCGTGTTTACCACTTGATGGTTTCTCAATGCGCCTTCGGTGCGACTTCGGTCGACTGAGAAGCTTTACGTATAACTGCACCTTTATCTTTTAATGTTGCTCTCTATTCCCTTGATGTCAAGTTTAGTCAAGAAATATTAGAGAAATATTTATTTAACTAAATCCTACCAATGTATAATTGAACCCTTACTTTACAATGTTGCTCAGCCCTCTATTCCCTTGATGTCAAGTTTAGTCAACTTTAATTTAGTTCAACTTTAGTCAAATTTATTCCTTTAGCCAAGAAATATTTATAAAAGTATTATATGAAAATATTTATTCAACTAAATCCTACCAAGGTATAATTGAATCTTTATCTTACAATGTCGCTCAATCTTCTATTCCCTTGATGTCAAGTTTAGTCAACTTTAATCAACTTTAGTTTAATTTGGTTAAATTTATACATTTATACATTTAGCCAAGAAATAATTGAGAATATTCTTTCAACCAAATTCTATCAACTCTTATTTAATCACTAATTTATTAGTGATTAAAGTCTGACTGAAAATTAATATTTTTTAAAATAAAATATTTCTCTCATTCCATTTGTCCAACAGCAACAGTTGGCTTATTACGCTAAAGTTCTGAATTTAATTTCAAAGTGTTACACGGAACTGCATCGTCGGTCATTAATCAATTCATTCGATTCATCAAGTCAAGTACACGCGGATACGAGTCGTCCAAGTGCGGCATCATGCGGCATCAGTGCGCGTCCGTGATTAATGATGATGTATCCTTCGTCGTAATGTTAAGCAGACGTTTAAGGATGATATATGCATTAACAGTCGGAAAAAGAGGGGGAGGAAGTTTTATTCAAACGAAAATTTAGGAGCGCGTAAAACACGCCGAATCCGGCTCCACGCGGAGCAGAAGAATTCGCATCGTAAAGTCGCTCGGCGGGGCAACGCGGAGCCACGTTGCGCAGTAAAATCCGAGATTTATTTCCGCGCAGCGAATGGGTTCCAGCCGACGTACGCGTTCGACTATTGCTAGTTAAACTAATAATAGAAAATAGACTAAATAAACTAACTGCTGTGAAAATATTCTGTTGATATTATTTGCACAGTTCGATCAACACCGGGAACAAGTTTGTTGTTCTATATGCAACCAGTCGTACATTAAAAGGCATATATTTAAGATAATTCGATCGTTAGAAATCGCAATGAGATCTTTTCTCATTGCACAATTGTAAATTTTGACCCAGCAAGAAAAGAGAATGTAAAGAAAATACAGGATCTGTAAATTGTTCTAAAAAATAACAGAATAAATCATTCAAAATAGTGTAAACTAATAATCAGATAGTCTTGCGAATTCTATCTATCATCGATTGACAGATTTCATTAATTTTAAAATTTACCATTGCCTCAGTCGCGTTCTAAATAACATTTATAATTTTTAAGTAGTACGAGACAATAATAAGTCATACGTATCGCGTTATTTCTCCCAACTGTGCATTGAAGTAGATTTACACAAAAGGTCTCTATTTTTATTAATGATATTATAAATACTTTGTACTCAATTACGACTATTGTAATTTTCATATATCTCGGCGTCCAACCAATCGCACAAATAGCACATGCATTCGCAGCTTGTATTATTATGTAGCAATTTTTCTCGTAAGAGAGAAAACCTTTAGGGCGAACTCTGAGATAAACAGTAAAGCTGTAACGTTTGAAAAGTAGCAACGTTTGCAAGTAGAAAATTTCAAGAACATAGCAGCGAAAGATGGTGACTTACAAGTAACTGTGCCACCGCTCGCGAGAGGTAGTGGGATGGAGTTCAATCGGATAACGTTGAAATTCTTCTTCGACAGCTCCTGCTGGCTGCTACGCTTTGTGGTGACGGTCGAGCTCTCCTGTACGGTCGTGCTATGCTGCTCGACAACGTGTTGATTTTGCCTCTGCTGTGTTTTGCGTGCCCGTTGAGTCTTGTGCGTGCTACGTTCCCGATACTCCTCGGATGCCTGGAACGTCGTTGAAATCGTTGAGACACCAATCGACAACATTAACGTCTAGATAGCAATTTCTTTTGTCAAACACTTTAGACTACAAACAATTATAAATTTTTGACGCAACAGTTTACTAAATAATAATTAATTTTTAATTAATAATAATTTTATTATTACTAATTTAATATTAGTATTAATAATTATTATCAAATAATAATTAATTTAAATTAATTAATTATATTTAATGCGCCTCGAAAATGTAAACCATTGTATTTCAGTAAGATATATCGGATCAAGATTTGTTTTCACATTTTTGCCTTTTTTATGAAAATGCAGACTCAAAGATTGTCAACAATGATTAACAACAATGACTGGGTTTATGACGTGAAGGTATATCATTGGCGACAATGGATCGCGATACCGCATGATCGATAAGATATTTCGGTGTTGGAGCGACGCCAAGCATTAGAAAGAGCACTTTTACTTTTTCTTTTACGGAATACTAATAAAATTCTTGCGAAATCTTCGCAGGAAAGAGAAATACAGGAATTTTCGAAATCGGGAGATGGTATACGTTACATCTCATTACGATAGAATCTACGTATTTCGATGCTGGTCGCAAGCCAAAACGCGATGAGTGTAAAGAATTTATTATGTAACCAGGTTAGAATTATTGCAAAATTCGAATCATCGCAGGCCTGCATTTATAATGAATATGCATTAAAATAATTCGCAATTACTTCGCGTTCCATTGTGAGCCACAAGTTACAGTCAATCAAGTTAGTTCGATCGATTATAGAGATATTGAAATCAATGGTGTTAGTTGCAAAAGCAACGAAGCAATAATTGAATATCAATATAACTTTACCGAAAATAGTTTTCACAAAAATTATTTATACTATTAAATTTGTATTATTAATTTGTATTTATTAAATTTGTTTGTTTAGTTTGTAAACGCATACTACCGGAAGGACAGCCTTATATTATGTAAGACATTTAAAACTATGTTAATTATTTCATATCTATCAAATTAGAAAGAGAGAGAATTAAGAGAATTAGAAAAACCAGTTTTTTTTTAAGATACGTAATAATATTACAATTTATGGATAATATTATGGACAATTGGTTAATATCTTTTCGCAATATTCTGTAGAAACAAATTTTATTCTTCTCGGCTCTTAAAGATATAAAAAAGTCCAAGAGAATCGAATTCCACAAGATGACGCTGTCAATTAAGGGGTACGAAATAATACGCGAAGCCTGTTGATCATCGAGACGCAATATTGCAGCTGAAACCAAAATTAGCTTTCGGGGAGATACTGAACGCGCTACATAAATAGTCGCTTTCATGGTGCAACATGCGACACGATAATATCAAAGCAATATCACTACGAAATATCCTTTTTCCAATTCCTAAAAGGAAAAATATCAAATAATTTATTTTTAATAAAGAATTTATTACGCATATTTCTGTACAAGTTGCACCTGATAAAGATGGGAGATTATTAGTTTCATATAATAATTTTTATCTCTTTATGGAAGCCAGAGCAAAATGTTTTATTTGCCTCCTTGAAGTGGTCGAATTGATAAAAATGCGTATCATGGATTGAAAAAAGATCTAGATTCGAATTTTGGCTGGGCTGATATTTTTCGCCACATAAATTCTTTACAGTAATCTTGATATGACGCTTATTAGCGTCATATTATCAAAAGTTAAGTCGATTATCGATTTAAATATGTTGAATTTATTGTTCTATCGAATAACTGTCTCGAATACCTTTCAAAACTGACAAATAATCAATGCACAGTTTGAGTGGAAAAAATATACAAGTTTGCACAAATATTATTAGGTTGCAATGAACTGCCCAACTAAAGATGGCATCTATTACTTTAATTATCGTAATAAGAGGAAGCTAATATTTCATCGAAAATTATTTATATCATTATTTATATACACACATATATATATATATATATGTATGTATGTATATATTATCTTGGCCAAAAGTTTGAGACCACATGTAAAATTATAAAATATTTCAGTGAAATACTATTTAAAAAAGTTCAATTTATTTTTTTCTTAATTTGAAAGTAGATACATATTATATTTAACATAGTTGTAATTAACATCCAAAGACTCTTCCATTAGAAATAATAAATAAATTTGTAGCTGAATTATCTAGATTAACAAAAAAGTAATTAAACATAAGAGCAGTTACTTTTTGATGAAAAAAAGTCTAATATTTTTTTCATTGTATAGAAAAGATTTTTATGGAATCTTCAAACATTTTATATTATTTTTTATTTCATTATAAAACAATAAATAATAAAATAATAAAAATGTTAAATTATTATCCCCAAGTTTTGAATTTGTTTTAAATTTTTGGTTGTATAATACCTTTTACATTTTATAAAAAAGATTTCTCAAACATTTTACATGATTTTTATTTCATTATACAATTATAAAACAATAAATAATAAAATAATAAATAAAATAACAATAAAAAATAAAAAATGATAAATTATAATGCCCAAGTTTTTATATTGTCTTAAACTTTTAGTTATTTCGGTAGTTTTATTCTTATTTTTCTCTCCTTATTTTTTGAAAATTGTGTAAAAGTATGAAGATGTGTATAAAGCATTTTCCAAAAATCATTTAACGCTCTGTACGATAAATTACAAAGAAAACGAGATTGTATATTCAGATATTTATTTCGCTGAATCTACTTCGCTGATCTCCGTGTTATCCCTTATCCAATCCTTATCCAACCAGTTTGTCGCGAATCACTCGTTATCACTCACTCAGTCCGCAAATGATCGTGACCGTCACAAGATCGGCGCCATACTCTAAGGCTCCCGGAGGTCCCGCGGGCCCTTGCTCCCCCTCAACGAAGGGTTGATCGACTGGTTGCGAATTCGCGTACCTGACAACCAGCTATCACGCCTCGGCTTCACCGATTTACGAGGGAACGCCCAGCTACGTCGGTGGCCGACACGAAACTCGCGCCTCTCTCTGTGCTATCCGACCGGTAATTCCGGGCACAATGCTGAATTTCATGTACCATAATAGATACCCAGCCCCCACTCATACACATTACAAAAGAATAAAGAGTCTAAAGTACCTACAATGCGGACGCGATTGCGTTGCGGCAAATCTGCGAGTGACAATGCTCGAGCCCCTGAAGACGTTACTAATTAGACGTTACCAATTCGGAAATCGATCTTTTAATAGTCTACATAATATAATCAGATGTGTAATAGTCTATACATTTCTCCAAAATAGAAAATTCAATATTCAACCCATTTTTATAGAATTTTATGTCATTTTCCATTTTATTATAAAACAATACATAATAAAATAATAAAAATATGTTAAATTATAATGCTTAAGTTTTGAGTAACATTAAAAAAGCGAATTCCTTTTTGAATTCTCAAGAAGGTTTTTATAACAAAAATAAGTTGAGAAAAAATCCATTTTTCACAATTGAAGAATTCTTTTGGGATGCTCTGTGCTGTCCGGAGATATAATAAAATGCATAGGATAATGCATTTCAAATAATACAGATGTTTGTTATAAACTGAAAAAGAATTCACTTTTTAAAATACTTACGGAATTATCGTAATTTGTTTCAAAAATTTCAAAAGCAATCCTTTGGAAAAGGATTTCATAAGAGAGTGTAAAGAATATAAATAATAATTTCTCCTTTTGATCCGAGAAAGAGCTCAGAATTGGTGACATAAAAAAATATAAAAAAAGATTTTTATAGAATCTTCAAACTTTTATATTATTTTTCATTTCATTACAAAACAATAAATAATAAAATAATAAAAATACCTATTATTAAAAATAGCAAATGCAATTTTAAATAATACAATCAAAATATGTGTAGGAAACAAATTGTGCAAAATATTTTTAAATTTAGAATTGAATTATCAACAATATTCAACAATTTAAAACAACAATTTTAATTACATGTTTACCGTACCATTAAATTACGAATGAAATTGCCAAAAGAGGCAATACAGAGTTTATAATATTTTATGTATATATTACAAAGTCTCGGATCCGCGATCGTAGCGTACATCCAGAACAACAGTAATTTGGATAAATCCCAAATACAATGTCGCGTTTTTGTTTACGACCAGTTCGGCTATATTAAACTGACATTAAAGTAAGAGATTCACAGTTTTCTTAACACCCTACGAAGCGTTTGCAATTATTTATGCAACTTTCGCATGAATACTTGAATGTGTATCATTTTTAAAATCGTGACGTACATATTAAAAATAACATAATAAATATAAATTTATTGTGCAGATATTCACGTTACTGTAAGAAAAAAATTTATTTTATCCTATTTATTTTATGAAAACCAATTTTTTAATAAAATCAACAAACTTGCTTTGTAAAAAGGGTAAAAAAAAATTTGTTTATAAGTGATTGAAAAAAAATACAAAAAATTTACGACAATTGTCTCAGAGTTCGGTTTAAGATGAATTCTGGGTAGCGCGGGTAGCGCGAGAAATAATAATGGCGAATATCGGCGCCGGCCGTCGTGAGGAATGTGTCGCACAAAGTCACCGTTGTGAATCGTGGCGAGGGGTTTAATTTAACTCACGGTATTAATTCACTCCCCCGTCTCCCGCGGCCACCCACTCCGTTCCTGCTTATAAATTTGGGGAAGCTTGAGTCGCACTCGAAATAGTCTAGGAGCTCTCAGTGGAGGATGGACGGCGCCGAGATGCGTATTGGATTTCAAAATGGATCGTGGCATTTAATGTGGAGAATATGATTGACGCCTCGAGAATATAGCCGTCTTACCAGATGTCATCTTATTAGACAATAGATCGATCGCCGGGCACGTTGAGCACTTCTGGCTATTATTTATGCACGCCAGTCGCGAAGAGTTACGACGCGTGACGCGGCCTGTCACTATACGGCGCAATGCAAATTTCTCTTGACGTAAAATAATTTATAATAAAGTTGCATTTGTGTTGAGAGGGGTACTTTCACCGATCGTGAATTGTAAAGTGATCAAATTTGTTTCCCTTATTTTTAAAAATTCACTAAAATATTACTTTTTTTTTCAGACTTTGTTTCCAGACGTCAAAAGATAAATAAATGAAATGTCACGTTAAAGTAAGAGAGAAGCGTAATTTTAATAATTATTGTTAAATAATAAAGTGTAATAATTTAGCAATAATTATTAAATTTTTCGAGTGTTGTTTTATTGGCTACTGAATAGAGTGTAAAATCGAAAATAGCACAGGCATTCCATTCAGTCGAGAAAAGAAAAGCAAACCTCTCGAAACAATGCTATTTCTCAAGCATTGAAGTTTAATGAGTTAACTGAGCAGGTGTCACAAAATGCCATGGCGACCGCACGAACATGCAAGCATTTATATCACCGGCTCACGTCGCGTTCCATAACTCACTGCGCTTCTCTTTGCAGATTTAAATCAGGTTTCGAGGCAGAGCAAACAGACGACAAGGCAAATTTGACAAAAATGAGGGTAGAAAAATGTAAATTTGCTAAAGTTTGAAGAAAAGTACAGGAAACAAATTTTTTCCTGAAAAGAGGGATGTCTGATCATATTAGTCTTTTTCTAGTGACAGCCAATGAAGATAGTCATCTTTAAAAAAACAATCTACTGCACAGTGAGAAAATTTATAAAATAATATTTAATTATGTAGAAAAAAATTGAATAGTCGGACAATGCGAAACGACGTTCTTCTGACGACGAGACAAATTTAACAAAGATGAGGACAGGAAAATATAAATTTGCTAAAGTTTAAAGGAAACAAATAAATTTTCCTAAAAAGAGGGATGTCTGACCATATTGGTCTTTTTCTACTGACAGCCAATGAAGAGAGCCATCCTTAAAAATCAATCGCACTACGTAGTGGAGAGATTTATAAAATAATATTTAATCATCTATAACAAAAATTGAATGGTCATTCTCTTGACATTATTAATTTAATTCAATTCGGACTAGGAGACGCTCATATTTCAAAAGAAGAAAAGTGCCTTCAGATGTTTACAGAATTAGAGTAGATGGTCGGGCTAGCGGAACGTCACGTGGATTAATAAAAAGTTCTTCGTGCTTCTTCGCTTTCAGCGGGTTAATGGCGTTCCAGCATTTGCGAGCGGAGGCACTCTGGACCACTTGATGACGGCAACACTCATACGCGTGCGCGCAGACACACACACACACACAGTCTGTGCCACGTAAGTTGGGGAGGGACGTGCAGACGGAGAAGATTTAACGAGAGACAAAGAGAGAGACGTATGCGCGTGTGTGTGTATGTGTTACTTGGAGAGCGGAATTGGTGTTACAGCACGACGGGGGGTCCACGTGATGACGGGTGAGGATTTGTGCGAAAACGAGCCAGCGGATGCGGTCCCGGTGAGCCTTCGCAGTGGACTGTTTCGCTGGAGACTACGCGACAATATCCTGCACTACGTGTTGCCTCTATAGTTAGATACACCTCGTGCCCCACCCACCCGGGGCTCGTCATCCACGGGATCGCACCGGGCATCCGGATCGGCATCGGGAAATCAATTGCGAGAAGACTCCACGCGTCGGAGTCCCTTGTCTCGCGACTCTTCAAAGGGACCCGACACGCGCAAGAAAGACTGTACAATATTCGCGAACGAAGTTACAGAACGTGTTGCTCGCATTAGAAATGATTAATTAATCGTAAACGTCGGGACATGTATTTTTAGACGTTAAATATTATTATTATAAATAAAAAATTGATTTCTAATTTCTTTTTACTAATAATATTTGTATTTCGCAGTAGAAGAGAATCTTGGCGTCATCAAGTGGTACTGAGATGAAGTAATTTCACGCTCCAATTTCATGTAATTATGTCGCATTTCACCATATGAACCCGGCGTGTTTGCCGAAACATTTTGCGGTATAAATACACGAGCAGACTCAACAATTTCTTTAATAAGATAGATATAATTTAAACAATTTATTTAATTAAATTAATCAATCAATCAATTTATGTAATTCAATAAAAAGAATTAACAAAAAATTATAAACTTTTTTCAGAAACTTTCAAGAAAATTATAATAATAGTTTATTCACTTCAGTTTAACCAAGAAGCGGGACTTGATTTGCAATAAATATTTAACCATTCATCTCTCCATTTCCTATCTTTTTCTATTCACTATCTTTTTCTGGTCTCTTAAATCTTAGTATTCTAACTGTGCCCCGTCTTACATCCTTCATTTTACATTTATATTTATACCTTTATACATACATACATACATTTGTACAAACTTTCAAAAAAGTTGAAAAATTTATTTTTTAAAAGTTTTAATATAAATTTTTTATATTAGAGATCATTGTAAAATATACAGCGCCGCGTAAAGAACGTTGCAAACTTCGATACGAAATGAAGGTACGAGAAATTATGATTCTGCGAAATAAATTGTGAAATATTGAAAGCGTTACAGTTACTCACTGTGAAGGTATAGAATCCGTCGGGCACCGGTTGACCGCCAAACTTGATGCTAAGGGTGTAGTCTCCCGCATCGGCGACAGTGTAGTAAATGTTAACCGTGCCATCGCCGTTGTCTTCTATGTCAATGTCAACGACTTCGCTGAAATCACAGACCGAGACGTATTATTCAGAGATTAAAATATAGAACGGGGATCCATTCAAGAAACTTTCGCGCATATTTTCATGACGCCGCTACGACTTCATTCAGCAATAAGTTCATTTCGAGCACGCCCTCGCTTTGTTCTTAATTATTCAAATTTCCCCCCCTTCAAAGTAAAAATCTTTCAAAGAAATTTGAAAACTCTTTCTTTTTTTCGTAAACAAGATCAAATTTAAATTCTACGTGTTGTTATATTACAAAAAGACGCGGTTTAATCATCACAGTAATAAAGAAATATTGTAAGACTCTACTGAGAACTTTAAAAAGACAGAAAGAAATTATTACTGCAATGATAATTTATCAGAATCCTTTTTTTCTTCAAGCACAAGAAATTTCAATTCTTAAAAACTAACTTTTAACAACAAGAATTTAGAAAAATCGATCCACTAATTCTTTTTTATACTTTCTGCATTAAACTGTAGATCGTCATTTATTATGGGATACTGTGTATCAATGTGAAATGTAATTGGATGTAATCGTGCTTATTATAAAAAGTACCAGACGTAACGTGGTACCTTGTCACCTGGGACACTTGGGAATAAAAAATTTGGCCCGTCCTAAAGTATCTTTTCGACAGAGGACACACCCTGCCAACTCGAACAACGCGGGATATCACAGATGAATTATGAGGCAGCAGCTGTGTACACCACTGTCAGCGTTCAGAATGCATTTATAGTCGATTTGATTAGAGTTGTGACAACTTTGTGAGGAGTAAATGCACGCGACATGTAAGAAGGCACAGTAGAAGGCGCGTGTCCCTCTAGAAATCCCGAAATATTCGCGAAGGACATGGCATTACAGCATCCATCTCAACATTGTAACGAACGAGAGATTATTACAAGAAATCTGAAAAATAATCTTGACAAAGTACAATATGACAAAGTACATTATCTTTTTTTTATTATGATTTATTACGATTTTTATTACGATTTTCATTTAATCTTGTTGTAACAATAATACTAAACTACATTAAACAATACTAAACAATACTAAATGATAAATCAGGATCATCCTTAAATTTCGTCAATCACGTGGATCATTTTTCTCACACTTAGTCAGGCTGTGACTAAATGCGACATGAACTTTGAACTTTACCTCGCAATTCTTCCCGTCACGTTGACGAACTTTCGACAATACGGACAATACAGCGTGTCGACAAAATACTGAGGGATTAAATTTAATTCGTATCTAACTCGACTGTCGCTAGGAAACAAATGGATGAACAAATGTCCGACATGGGTGATCAACTTTTGTGGAGAAATTCCAATGTGACTCTTTTATAAAGAAAACGTACAAAGTGATCTATAGTCTGGCATCAGCCGTGACAATTAGAAGAATACACGCAACTATGTAGTTATGTAATTAAGCTGGCGCTTATTTAATTGCCAGCGTGTAGCGACACAGAAGCAAGCCAGAATCCCGAAAAATGGATGTTGCATAAAAAGAAAATCACTTCTGTCGGCAATCTGAGCAACTTTACCAGGGTTGCTGGTAAACGAGATCTACCTACATATAATATATTGTTATGAAATCAATCTTCGTGCTTCCGAAATAATCATCCCTCCCGGCGTTCGTTCGCCGACGATGCCAAGTTTTATTAAAAGTGCATTTCGCTTTCGGATTAAGTCGGGCCGACATTTAATTTCAATGTTACGATATGGTAATCGACATAGATACCGGCGCGGCCAGAGATTCGTGCCGAACCACTTATTACCACCGCTTACATGACGTTCGTAATGGCAATGTGCCACGATTTTGATTTCTACCGGATTTGCTACACGATTTACGGCCGACTAGTCATTAACTTTCAGTCTTTATACTCGAGATTTAATCCCGATATATGATATGAATCATTAAAGTCATCACATGTCTCTGTTATTTATGCTTCTTATTTATTTTTCTAAATTTCTTTTTTCGGTTTAATAAATTCGTTAATTTATGGCGATCCTTGCTACTTGATTGCAAAGCAACAAAAAGTGCAAATACACTGATATTAAGAAAAATAATTTCCAACTGAGAGTATGTGAGGTAAAGAATAAAAGAAATGTAAAATATGATAATATTTCCGTATGTATAAAAACTAGAAGAATGAAGTCATAATTCATTGTAATTTGTTTTTTCAATATTTATATGATGAAAGAGATACAGTAGTAAGAGATCTTCCTCGAGTTCTCGCCTATGAATTAAAAATAAATAAGTCGCGACGGCGCGACTCATATTTAAAATAAGATGGCATTCTTGTCTGGAATCTAAAGATCGAAAAATATCGTAAATACGAGGAATGTGGTAAAAATATGAGCCACCCTCATGTATATATTTGTAGCACAAGATATCAAAGTTGCAGCATGAGAGGAATATTGAAAATTCTACGAAAAAGAGTTTTTGCGAAGGCACACACAAATGAAGAGTTGCAGCTTATCTAAATCACTTCTTGCAAAAAGAAATGACAAGATGCATAGACAAATTAAAATTCAGTTAAAGAATATTTCTGATATATATGTATAATCTTACACACATGTTTTTCAAAGAAAGATATTTTTTAGGTATATCCTAGTTACAAAGGATGAGAACGTTTATATATTATATACAGGGTGCCTCTAAAGTCTGATCTAATCCCTTGGATCTCGAAAAAAAAGTTTGAAAAGGTCACTCAGAATCAATTCCATATTTTCATCATCTCTCCTCCTTGATATTTTACAACTTTTGTTTAAAACTTTTGTTTAAAATTTTCCATATCTAAAGCCATTTCCGAGATTTAGGATATTGGGTTAGACTTTAGGGACACCCTGTATACATGATAAATAAAATTTCGAAAAGCGAATCAAAGATCAGGGCAACTGCGAGAGGAAATTTGAAAGATTCTCGCGATGCCTCCTCTCACTGATTCATCTCCTTCGAAATAGTCGGGATTTAAATCGGGGCGGATCACGCAGACTCACCTTCCGGAAGTGGAGCGGATGCGGCAGGTCACTGCACCGCGGCCCGCATTCTGGGTGTCCACGGTGATGCAGTATTCCTCGCCCTGAGCCAAAGTGTGCTGAATGCCCTCTTTGATCTTGCACTGGTCTGCCTTGCCGGTGGACACGCTCTGCACGTTCACCGGGCTACCCGGCACCTCCTTACCGCCGTATTTCACGTTGACCTTGTAGCGGCCGCAGTCGTCCGGCAGGTAGGTCGCCTTGTACTTTCCATCGCCGAGGTCCTGCACTTCTACCCTGCGCGGCACTTGGTCTGGTCCCTGAAAGGGATTCGAAGAAACATCAATTGCGGGAATGTTGATGAACATTGAGCGCTTTTCAGCAACGACACGAAATAAGTATTTGATTGCGTATGTATGTACTAAACACATTTAGTGTAAACTAGGACTATATTTCGAAATGTCAGACGAGCACGTTCAGATATTTTGTATATCGTACTTACATACTTAAAGTTTTGAAATCAACTTGATATAAGAATTAATAAAATTAATAAAACATAATAAATTGTCACATAATAATAATGGAGAAGAAATTGTTTTTTTTTTTATTAAATTTCTATACGGAATACTTTCTATTTTTGCGTAATTAATCTGTCTGAGAAAAAAGAAAGAAAGAATTTTTGCTTATTTCTGAATCATTTATACGCAATATCTTTTGTTTAAATATTTCTCCATATCATGTGCTTTATTACAAACAAAAATTATTAGCTAAATCTTATATAATTTTTATATTTTTTGCTTATTTTGTACATATACTAATGCAAATTAATGAACATACACTTTTATTTTATACAATTACAACATTAAATATTAATTTTGTTAGCAAAAAAACAATAGCGCCAGTTTAATTTCTTCTACAGTTAATATTTAATAATTTGTTTAAAATAATTAATTTTGTAATGTGTTTTTATGTTAGAAATAACTTTTCACACTCCGATTCTATTTCTAATTATTGTTCTTTGCTAACCTTCTTAAATGGATTTTAATGGATTAATAATTATAAAACTGGATTTTAAATATGTGTACTAAGTATGTGTAGATACAAATCAATTTTAATTATCATAATTTAATACATGCAATATATTATAATAATGTAATTTTTAATTAAATAAATTTGCCAAACTCTTGCTATGTTGCTAATATAAATACGCGTGAATATAAATCAATGAGATCATATTTTGCCTTGGTTCGAATGAAAATCAAATTAATTGAATTTCTAATTCGAGATCCAAAAAAAATGATTGTAATTTCATTTGGGAGATATTCAATGCCGGTTTCTTCGTAATTGAGATGCCACTGGTAAGGTTTCAAGGTGATAACCGCTTTCTTATGATAGTGCATCTTCATCAGTATTCGTAATCAACAGTATAGGCTTCCAAATTATTAAAAAAAATATCATTTAGAAGAAAAATGAGAAAGTTAAACAATCGGCAATTTTTAAAAAATTTAATTATATTTTTTACTGTTATGTATATCGTCAGAAATGGTTAGCCATATGAAGTTGGCCATATATCAAGAGATCTATTGCTAATTAAAAGCGTAAATTTTTAAATTGATTAAATCTTCTGATTTGCTGTCACAACGGAATCCATGATATGTGACCAACTTCATATGGCTAGGCATTTCTGACGCTGTGAGCACATAACGTTATTTACGAGAATCTTCTGTATATCAATTATCATTTTCAACAATAAGTTTAAGACTATCTTTTGTAAGGAATATGTAATTCTTTTTCTAGAATCGAATATACAAATGTAGAATAAATAAATGTTAAACGCGTTAATAGAAAGGCTGCAAAACACTTTGTGCAACGTTACTCACCACAACTTGTACTTCGAGATCGCCGTATCCGGCTTTGGAAGTGTCGACGACGAAGTCAGTCGGGAAGGAGGCGGTGCAGACGGGCGACACCCCTGGACCCGACAGAGTCACCTTGCTGGGCTCCACGGTGGGCAGGACCTTCACCTTGTACGGACTGCCATTGATATCCTCACCGTCGTAGGTGACGCCGACGTGCACGTTACTTCCGGCAGGCGGTGGCTGATACGTCACCTCGTACAGGCCGTCGCCCTTGTTCTTGATCTGCGGCTTCTGCGCCTGTCCCTTGTCGGTCGACAGTCTCACGTCCAGCTGCGCCGCCTTGGCGCACTTGGACGTGTCCACCGTGAATTTCGCGGGCACGCCCTCGCGCACCATCTCAGGCTGCAGGCCGGGTCCGTAAGCGATCACGTTCTTCGCTTCCGAGTCCGACACCACCTCGATCTTGAACGGCGACCCGGGTATGTTCTGCTCGGCGAACTTGATGCCGATCTCGTAGTCACCGGGCTCCGTCGGGACGTACTCGACGGTGCAGGAACCATCGTAATTGTCCTTGGCCTCCGCCTTGACTTCCCCGTCGCCCGTGATCGACAAACCCAAACCGCCGTTGCCGGCCTCTGAAAGAAAGTCGCATATAAGCTATTTTCACCTTACTTTCCTGCATTTTTACTAAAAATGTTTAAATTGTACAGTGTTATCGCAACAAATTACGCCGGATTGTCTATCTGTCTATCGGCAGGAGCATGCTTTTCCGGACTTTTAATCGATCAAGTTAGACTTGATGCTATATTTCTCTTTTCAGCAGTATATATATTTCACTTATATTATTCAATTTGGACACTATACTGGGCTGGTAAACGCCAATCTCCTATTCCAAATTATTTGCTGAAACTTGCTTGCTGAGACTTGCTCCTGAGGCGTAACGATATGTACGTTGCGGTAACACCCTGTACAATTTATAGGTAGTATAAAATTGCACTGAGCATTCATTTGATCAAAAATTTGGCTCGCAGACCTCTGGTCTCCACTGTGAAGCGATTCGTTTTGTTGACGATGCCCTTTTCCAGACCAGGTCCATACGCACGACACTTGCTGGGATCGGAGCCACGTTGCACATTCACGGAGAATGGCGAACCTGGGATGGGCACGTTGTCGTAAAGGATATCGATGGTGTGGCAGCCCTCCTCGAAGGGTGTGTAACTGACGCGGTAGGTGCCGTCACCCTGAGGGATTATGAGTTTCTCGGTCTTCCCGCCGCTGGGATTATTTATGGTGCAGGACACCTTGCCGTCGTCGGTCTTTGACTTGGCGATGTCTCTCGTGTCTATCGTGAAGGTCGCTTGCTTGTTCACGAATAAACCTGCAAAACGATAGTACGATGTGATTACAAGCGAAAACACACAAGTATGTTTCTTTCAAATAAATGCGCATAACTAACACATGTATCAGATATTAGCTCTTTCGAAATTCAACTTTGTTATTCTAAAGAAGTATTTGTCTTGAATTGTATTCGCAAAAATTCGAGATTTATTCAATCAATGCATTTTTGACGAAAGCTGCATTTCATTAAAATTGAGTTTTGTAATAATGAAAATTTATAAAATCTTGTATTTTTAATTTTGCATATTCTTTTACAATTTGGAGTTTTATGTAAAACAGTAATATAAAAGAGTACACATCTTTAATGAAATGTAAAAGTATTTTTATACATGTAGTAATAACGTAAATTATTACTACATTGCAATAAATTTGTACTAAATGTATGATTTTCATATACTTTTTACAATAAATACACTGAATACACTGAATTATGTACCTATTGATTATGATTTAATTAAACATTCATTTGTTTTAAATAATACGTAATACCTAATTTAACAAATTACTTGTTAAAGTGGCAATACATAAGCGCATATTGTAAAATAATATATGTGTAATATAAAAACGTAATTGCAATCTGTAAATGTGATTAACACCAGAAAAATCACAATAACATATAAGATTATTATTTATAGCATTGGATTTTATTAAGACAAACTGAAATGAAGCCATGATTGTAGAAAGAAAAACTTAAAAACTGTTGTTTCATATATTTTTACGAACTACTTTTTACAAACATGTCCACATATCTTTAAGCATTCAAGTGCTTTGTAACAAAAAATTACGATAAAGACAGGTACAGATCAGAAAGTCTAAAGCAGGGAATGCCATAATAACAAACCAAAAAGGTGCAATCACAGTAACGCACATGCATTGTTACATTAACGCGTCTCGGAATAATCATCGGGATTTTCTAATCTCTTCCTATCGACAGAAATATCTCGCTCGACGTCACAAAAAATTTTTCACGGTGTCACAACATTCACATAACTCGCCAAGCCAATTAACCTAAAAATTTCCTTCCACATGCATAAATATTTTCAGCCAACATGGGATATTCTAGTAGTATTACAGCAATATTGCAATATTTTTTATATTACAAGAATCTTGCTGGAATAATCAAAGTTAGCTAAGAATATTCTCTAGTAATATTGCAGCAATATTACAGTTATTGTAATATCGCTGGAATGTTCGGTGTCGACTATCGGCAGAGGCATGCTTTACTACAATTTATTAAATTTTATGACTATAGTACGCTAACCAATTTCCTTTTCTTCACTCCTCGTCAAATTTTCATATTGATTTTATTTTGCGAGTGCAGTAAAGCATGCCCCTGTCGATAGGCGGATCGGCAACCCAACATACTCATGTATATGTTGCGAAAGCACCCTGCACACGTTCCTCGAAAGTGAAGAATCTCGATGATCGAAGACCAATATAAGCAATATAAATAATCTGTGCGACGCATCCCTAGAAAATTCCGAGACGCGTTACGAGACTCGTCGCGCAAACGAGAGACGAGCAAGTCTCACAGCACTCTCTCTCTCTTTCTCAACTTGAAAAACTTGTAATTGCAAAACGATTTCCGTGCTGACGTTCGTTGACGGTACCGTGTGGCTGGATGCCGTTCCCGCTGACTTTGATCTTGGAGAGGTCCGCGTTCGGCGCGACGATGGCCTGGAAGGGCGAGCCTGGCACGTGTTGCTCGTTGAAGGTGATGTTGATGCCGTAGTCGCCGGGCTCGGTGGGCAGGTAGGCGACGGAGCAGGTGCCGTCGCCGTTGTCCCGGCAATTGATCGCGGCCTCGCAGGGGCCCTCGACGGTGACGCCGAGGCCGCCCTGGCCGGCGCCGCGCGTGTCGATCACGAACTCGGCCGGCTTGCTCACCACGCCGTGGGTGAGGCCGGGCCCGGTGGCGCGCACCTTGCCCGGGTCCGAGCCGTGGACGCAGGTCAGCCGGTACGGCTGGCCCGAGATCGGCTCGCCGCCGAAGCTGATGCCCAGCAGGTACTCGCCCAGCTCGGTGGGCGTGAAGTTCACCAGGTAGCCCTCGTGCGTCGGCACCACGTGCGCCTTGACGCGATTGCCGGACGGGGCGGTGATCGCCACCTGGAAGTCCGCCGCCCTGCCCGCCTCCTGCGTTATCACGCGGAACTGCTGCAGGCTGTTCACCGGAGCCGCTGCGAGGACGTTTGCGGGTTCCCGTGGTGAGCCGCGATGCGTCTTTCGCGACGTGCTTGCGCGACGGGTCGACGGCCCGCGGGCGCCGGGCGAACGTCGCGCCGTTATGCTGGCGTGTAAAATCGCGGCCGACTCGGCACGGCTCAGGAGGAGAGGATCGACGATATTGTAGCGATTCGATTAATAAGATAGACTAAACTGATAATATAATACGAACAAAAATGACGAATTGTACATGTAAAAGCTTCAAAGTGCTCCAAGGATTCAAGGGATCGATTATAACAATCAATTGTGCGATTCACGATCGGACACTCGCCAGCAAGGACGGCTGGACGTTCGTCGCGCAAAGTTATCGTAACGGTTAGATTTCAAATACTGGAAATACTAGGCGCCGAGTTGTGAGAGAAAGCCACTTGCTACATACATAAGCCCACAATGCGCGTGTAAATTAGGCAGAGCGTATTCCAAATGAGAAGATCTCCCGCGGTTACGGTACACCGATAACATGTCTCGGCCAAGAGAGTGCATTCAGTTTACAACGAATATATTATTATTCAGCGTGCGAGAATAACGATCCAGTTTTACAGAAATGCATATTGATTTCTTGAACGCATCGCCGTTTGCTTATTTTTAGAATTTTATCGTGACGCGCTCGGTGCTGCTGCTTGCTGCCTTCCTTCCTTCGCGAGGCTCCAGGGTAAAGTTTTGCGGAAAGCGCAACGCGTGGAGCACCGAAGTGCAATATTTTTAGACGGGACGCGAAACTGTATGCGTGTCAACTATGAGGAATTCGCGAGCGCCGCTATAAATAAGTCATCGGCGCTCCAGCAAAATATCTATCCGCGGGGAGACCTTGACAACGCGTGTTTCAATAATCTAGATTCAATAATCTACACGCATCGTGGTAGCGTTTCTCGAAAGGTCCCCGAAAAGAATATCGGTTGCGTGTCGCGAGATGAAAACTATCTTCTCAATGGATCACTGGAAAGAGTGTGATTTTGATGCGATTGATTTACTTTCAAGCCGATGTACCACCGCTATCTATCCAAGTGCGAGATCTTACTTTAGCCGTGAACCAAATTACACTTATTATTCTCTTCTAACCGGGTTCAACGAATTACCAAATTAAAATGCACTACTCAACAAAATTATCGCAACACTTTTTTTATTCATCAAAATTTTACCTTTTTTTCAATTGAGTATAACTTTGTCAATATTCTTCGATCAAAATTGACGAAATTATGCTCAATTGAAAAAAGGTAAAATTTTGATGAATAAAAGTGTTGCGATAATTTTGTCGAGTAGTGTATAATAAACAGATGAATTTTATTACAAGAAAATGATTTCAAACCAAATGTGCGATATAATGATAAGTAAATGTCCTTAATTATTTCTTGTTAATAGTCTACACTATTGTACAATATTAATTATTAAGTTTACTTATAAATTTTAAGTTTTATATTTTGAAAACTATAATACTAATAAAAGGCTACTGATAGCGATCAAAATATACTGTCAGATTTACTATAATTCCAAACGACGCGATATTACATTAAAAAATATTCAACTCTTTCCCAATTTTGCAAAACAAGACGCTGGATATAATATTTTGGTTCGAGCTTATCTGCGATTAGTGACATATTTATCAAGTGATTAAATTTGATTTCAAGTAAACCGATAGCGTAGGGTAATCGAAATATTAAGCGAAAGTTAAAGAATTTTCGATAATTGTACTCACTTGGTTCCAGGCCGTCCACTTTGACTTTGGACACGTCCACGTGAGGCTGAACGTTGACCTTAATGGGACATTGGGGTACTTTGAGACCGCCATAGTTGAGATTCACCGTATAGTTTCCCGGTTGAGGGGGCATGTAATCCACGACGTATGTGCCGTCCTCGTTATCCGTTAGCGAAATTGGAAGTTCTCGGCCTTCGGGGTTTAGCATTTTCACGTCCAGTTTACCGGGACCAGCCTCGCGACAGTCGACGTTGAAATGTGTGGCAACATTCGATTTCACGCCCTTCTCAAGACCGGGACCAAAAGCGGAGACCATAGCGGGATTCAAGGGCGAAGCTATCTTAACTCTGTACGGAGATTTCTTCGTAGCCACTCCGCCATAATTCACCTGAAAGAAGATATTTTTCAGAAATTGAAATAAATTGACATTTTATCAGTTATGCTTTCGCAGAATATTTTAACAATGTTTTATGTAAAGTTTCATGAGTTTGTTTTAATTTGGATGGCATCAAATTCCATCAATTTTATCCTGTTGAGAAGTTTCACTTTAAGTTGGCTACTTTAATCTTCTTTGGCTAAAAAATAGCATATCCAAAACAAGCAGACATTCAATTCAAGGCTTTCGAAAATGTCTATTCCGGTCGTACCATCACAACATGCTGGGAACTGGATGTGGGTGTATAATGCGCTTGGACAGTGCCATCTCGCTTATCTTCTAATCTGAACGGAACTTCTCTTCCAAGAGCATCCTGGATAGCGACTTCCAGAGCCGCTTGACCAGCTTTTCTCGCATCCACCGTAAAGTGTGTCGGTTTGTCTCTGGCAACACCTTCTGGTTGAATTCCTGGTCCATGAACGTCAACCTACAAAGCACGTTCGATATACCTTTTTCATCGTCTAAGTAAATAAAAACAACATATTATTACCCAAATTTGATTAATATTAAATTGGAATAAACCTGGTAAAAACCTGGAAAGTCTATTATGTTTTTTCATCGCTATAGAATATAAGCAAAAGAAGATATATACAGGGTGTCTGATAATAGATGTAATACTCGTCGTGTGTAGGTAAAACGAGTTAATTGAATAGGAAAGTCCTATATCGTTTTGCAATTATGACAATAAATAATTAATAGAAATTAATTAATAAAGATTCGTAAATTAACGTGCGTTTCCGCAATTGGGCAAGAAGAGACAACCTAGCCAATCTATCCACGAGTGTTACACTTATCAAACATATATATGTATTTATTAAAAGTAATGTTACATATATATATATATATATATATATATATATGTTTTGTGCATATAATAATTGTGTATATAATACTAAATATATAAACACAAATTACATAAAAAATATAAATAGTGAAATAGAAACTCGAGTTTACCTTCTCCGAATCAAAGTCGGCTTTCGGCGAAATAGTCGCAATATAAGGCGATTTGGGGATGTCCTCGTTATCGCAGAGGATATGAACCGCGTACTGGCCCGGCGCGGTAGGCAAGTAAGAAACATCGGCGGTTCCATCGCCATTATCGTTGCATTCTATTTTTGCTTTGGATGGGCCTTCGATGGAGAAACCAAGGGCGCCGGTCTCACCATTTGTGTCCACTGTAAACTTGGCTGGTTGGCCGACGACGCCGGTGTACAGACCCGGTCCGAAAGCCCTGATATTAGACTCCTTGTAAGGACCCACGTTGACCTCGAAGGGCGACTTGGGAATCTCTTTGCCGCCGTAAGTGATCATTACTACGTGACGGCCTTCCTTTATTGGCGTATAGTGGCACTTGTAAGTCGTAGCGTCGGTTTTGGACATTCTAAAGTAATTTAATGCAATATCATTAATTGAATTGATAACTCTATTGAAAGCAAGCTATCTAGCATAAGATATTTCGATATCTGTTCCATTTCACATTTTTCTTCTTCCTTTCCAAATTTGAATAGATATAACTTTGATAATTTCATTTACAATTCGTTCTCTCTCGTTAACATTTAAAAATTTATATGAAAATGTAAAAATAATAAGCCAAAAAATAACATTTTTAAAATAGCAAAGTATTCTTCAGTGATGATTTTTAAATTAAACAGCAAGGACTTACTGCACCGGTCGATTGACGCCACCCGGACCGATTACGCGAATGTCCGGTACACCCTCGCCGGCGTCCTTGGTGAGGACGACAAAGTCGGCGATGTCCTGGACGCGGACGCCGGTAGGCAATAATCCTCGCCCGTACG
The DNA here is from genome assembly GCA_011636635.1 of Tetramorium simillimum. Taxonomy (NCBI): domain Eukaryota; kingdom Metazoa; phylum Arthropoda; class Insecta; order Hymenoptera; family Formicidae; genus Tetramorium; species Tetramorium simillimum. The sequence continues at coordinate 35,640 of VBVQ01000450.1, read as the reverse complement.
CTCTGCATTTCTTCGCGTCGGACACCGGCGCAATGTTCACACCAATTGGACTTCCGGGTATGGGCTTGCCGGCAAAGAAGACATTGACGGAGTGCAGACCCGTCACCGGCGACACGTACTCGCACCTCCAGACGTCCGGCGAGGTCTGGCGCAGCTTCGCCGGCACCGTGGTCTTGCTACCCTGCAATTAAGTTACATACGAAACGATGAGATTTATCACGATGACGTTTCATCTGTTAGTCAATGGCACATCATTTTCTACCTGCGGATCCAAGATGATAACTTCTGGTACGCCGCGGCCGGCGTCCTTCGTGAAGACGTCGAAGAAGGTAGGTCTGTTCACCACGTTGCCTTCCGATTGCAGACCTGGCCCGCTCGCCGTAACCTTGCTCGGATCACCGGCGTGGCCCTCCACGTTAACGGTATACGGACTCTTCGGGATCTCCCTGCCGGCGAAGAGCACCTTCACTTTGTGCGGACCTTCCGTCTTCGGGGTATACGAAACCGAGTACGTCAGGTTCCTGTCCTTGTTGAATCTGATGTCGACCTTAAAAAACGCAATCGAGTCGACGTCATTGGAATATAACACGGGAACAGAGGACGGCGTTCGTTCAACTTGCAGTTCAATTCGCGCGAATCCTACATTTAGATAATACCGCATTCAGTATTAGCCACGCGGTACACAAATAGCCATTGCATCACACGTGTCTACGTCCTGTGTCGTAATTATTCCGATTGCGATAAACATCTTTCAGCTTCCGGCGGTGCGCGCTTGACAATGAACGCTAGTACATATCTACTCTGAATATCAAAACGGTGGATTTCTCGTGGATTTTGTTTGCAAGAAATTTTGGTAGTCTATTTAATTTCTAATAACTTAAAAAACTGTCATTTTTCTCAACAATAATCTTTTGTATTAACTTTGAATCTTGGTCATCTTGGTGATCAAGTAAATTATAACACGATTAAAGATGAAAAATCTCTCTCTTTGAAATGAATCGAGAAGATTATAGCCGATATTTAATAGGTTTATTAGTAACTTTAACTCTAATTATTACAAACATGACATAATTTCAGATTCCAGCATAAGTTTAATTACTTAAAAAAAAATTCACACTTTGGATTTCAAGAGAATGTAATGTAAAAAAAACTATTTGAAAACTTTAGAAACAATCTGCACAGTTCGAATCAATATTCCAAATACAGTAGAACCTCCATAACTCGAACCTTTATAAGTCTCAGATTTGGCCTAATTCCTTCCGCTCATAACTTCAGATTGCATACTTAATTACTTAGAGAAGAAATTCCCATTTCGGATGCATCAAGAGAATGTAAAAAAACTTTTCCAAATTTTTAGAAACAATTTGCATAGTTCGGTCCAACGTTTCAAGATAAAATATTCCAATACAGTAGAACTTTTATAATACAAACTTCTGTAAGTCTTAGACCTGTAGTTCTTGGTCCATTCCCTTCCGCTCCGGCGCGAAAACCTGTTTGTCGAAGTATCCTTCAACTCAAAGTATTTACGAGATAGCTAGGCGTCACATAAGACCTCTCTAATTCAAAGTTAAAGATATATAGCCTCTGCAATTCAAAATAAATTCCTAAAAGTCAAACTTCTACCTACTAAGTCACTATAAGTCGAAGCGGTGAGTGCTTCCTCCGTTATTCACTTCTATAATTCGAATTTTCTTTCATCCAACTTCGACAAAACCTCTTTTATTAGACCTTTGTATCTCGAACACTTTCCTTCTTTGAAATCTCGATAACAGTTCAGTTCATCGCGAACAGTTTATTTTGGGATTCTCTTCTCCTGGGATTCGAGTTATAAAGGTTCTACTGTATTTTATATTTGATTACGTAATTGAATATCCCTCGACGGACGCAGAGATTCTTACCGGTAGTTTGTTTCCTTTGGGATCATCGACGATGACATCGACGTTTCCCTTGCCGGCGGAGAAGGTCTCCACGGTGAAGTTGGCGGGTGCACCGACGATTGGACCGGTTGGCTCTATACCGGGACCATAAGCGCGTACTCTGTGCAAAAAGAAAATAATATGAGAAATGGCCAGCCAGCGGTCCGCGACGTTGTTACATCAATACGTTAAATAAATCCATTTGCCAGACGGTTACAAGCGTTGTTTTGTGCAAAGAGTCCCAGATGCGCACAATGTAAACCGGACACCGCCAATCAGATTGCTTAGTCAGTTAATATTAGAGTAAATTTATGTAATTTGATTAGTGGTGTCCGTTTTTACATTGTGCGCATTTGGGATTCACCCGTTTTGTGCTTCACGGTGATTGCGCGATGATTTGCATCGATCTTTAAAAAAAAAAAAAACTAATTTGCAAGCGCGCGACGTTCTGCGATCACTCACTATCCGGTTAGTTCAATCCGGCCCTCCGTGAAACTCTCATGTGTATTGTACATACACGTACAAAGAGATTAATTAATCTATTGCGTTAAGCTTTGAGAACAGGAAGATCTATCTATCGCAAAACTCGGAAGAGTAATGAAATCATTATTTGTCAGCACCATACTAATCAAACTCTCGCTCCTTCTTTCGTCTTCAGGAAATTTGCCAACCGTGTCTTCGCTGATCGCGCACTATGCAGCTTATTTACTCTACCAAGCGTTTATTGTACATATATATGTACAGAGAGATGATTAGGAGTATTGGGTTAAGAGGTGGATTTCATCAGGCGGCGGACATTAATTGCGCAAAAACCGTTATACGTTACAATACATGATCAGTGCGCGACTTACCGCGGCGGCGGGATGCTGCGACCGAGAAATGAAATAAATTGATTAATTAATCACAATCACCATACCAGAGATCTACACGCGCCACTCTGTTTTTCACATTACTACCGACTACCGTACGCCGAAAGAGAAAAGAAATCATTTACGATTTCAGCTTACCCTCGGACGATCGAAATCATAACAAACATCAATTGTAGCATTTTTTTATGAGCAATATAATTTTGAGAAATGAAAAAAATCATGTGAATCATATTTAAAATTTAAAAGGAAATTGTTTGCAATAAATAACAAAAGTATATAATATGAATTGCGTTTTCGTGATACGCTTCAATAGATAGAAAGTTTTTCACTGCGGTTTTTTCATTCTTACCTGTTTGGATTCGTGCGGGCGCGCAGAGGTGCACCTGGTTTTAATTTTGCGCTGGGGTATTGCGACAGGTATGTCATCATCGACATCTCGTCGATGTTTGGGTTCACCATCTCTTCGGGTTTAATGAGCTGTAACGAGAATGATGTAATTCACGAATTAAAAATTAATTCTTATTTTCCTTAATGTTTACTGATTACTACGATAGATATCACAATATGACACAGTGGCGAAGTTCTCATGTACATACGTACACACGGCATCAAAAATGCCTTTACTTGTCCAATTGCGTGCAATTGGATGGAAGGCAATAAAAGGAGACGACCAACTTCATGTGTAAAGACATTTTTGGCGTGTATATTTACATATACCTCTAGTTTTTGCTGTATGTTAACTAATCAACTCTTTCCGCAGATAATCTTTGATAAAAATGTACTTTGTCAAATTAAGTCAAGTTCAATAACGTTTTGAAAAGTTCACATACATGTAATTAATAAAGTTAATATGAAATCAACCCAAGTGTGATCGATCAAGTCGATCGATCCTTCTTTATTTCAAATAGTGCTTAAAGTCGAATAAATTATATAATATTGCGAACCTGAGGAATATTGAGCCAGTCGTCAGCGAGACCCATCGCCTCGGACGCGTTCTGCATCGCATCTTTCGGGTTCCAATCCTGCCAGTCGGGGCAGAGGCCGGGCGCGACCGCGTCGACAAGCGCACCCACCGCGCGGCCGTCGTTCCAGTCGGAGGTGAAGTTTGTGATCGGCAGATCCGGCACCTTCGACTGGATCCAGTGCATCAGCCTTTGCTTCGGGGTAGCGCCCTTGTCCTCGCCGTCGTCGCCTTCCCACATGGGCATAGAAATCGAGTAGTGCAGGATCAGGGTCCATATTAGACCGAGGATCAACTTCAATTTACAGTCCACGATGTCCGAAGAGTCTGCGAAATTAAATGAAAAGGTAGATTAATTTTTTGTGTTTAATTGGACAGATAATGTCAGATTGGCCGCTCAAGAGTGTTTATCGAATGTTTACCAATCTTTCTTCTCACGTTTACGGCAGTGTCGATTAACGAAAAATTATTTATTCACGAGAGATTAAGTTTTACTGACATTGTAATTAATTGTAAAAATTCTTATCATTTATTAATCTTTTATATTTAATTATTTAATATATATTTATTATTATTATTATTTTAATATTACGAGATAAGATAGAAGAACTCTTATCTTACAGTTGTATCAATTTAAATTTAAAACCCATCTCACACACACGTTCCGTAAGACGTAACAGTAAAATTTCGACCGATCGCGTTGTTCAATTCGATTACAGATGAAATTGAGCAAACTTGAACGAAACCTTACTGTTACATCATACGGAAAATGTGTGTGATGGGCTTAAATAATAAAACTGCGCGGTGAATAATAATTAATAAAAATACAACTGCCTCGAGATCTATTATTCATGAGTGAGTAACTTCCTTTCTTTCACGAAGACATTTCCTCGAGTTTTCCTTCTCGTTGCGTAAAGACTTATTATTCATCCGCAGATCGATCACCGCTCAATTATCCGACGTGAGTAAGATCGAGTGGGCGTTATTAGAGAGACATTTCGCCACGATGCATTTACGGGGAATCGAGATGATTCGTTCTTTCACAATGCGTGTCTCGAAGTGAGACTAACGAAAAAGCGCGTTGCGTGTTTGCGCAACGAAAGTGCTAATAGACATCCACGACGTGTACTGATTCATGTATGTTGAGCGATCGCCAAGTGCTTATGAATACCCGCAGAATCTGAATTTTGTAAATAACAGTATCAATTATTGGTTGGCAAAATTGTGTTCGACAGAGCAAAAAAATTAAAATCAAAAGACATTAAAACGTGAAAACGCGGAAGTAACAAGTAAAAGACTGTGTTATGAATTAGCTGTTAGTTATTAAAAATCTATAGTGTACGTGACGTAAATTATAGATTGTCAATATTAAAATTCTGTAGTTTATGTCACGTACACTATAGATTTTCAATACTGGCTAATTCAGACACACCTAAAGTGAACAATTTGGTTTCTTTAAAAAAGTCATCTTTGATACAAAGATCCTCTTATGAGAGAACTAATATTTGATTTTCACATTTCCAATGCTTGATTAATCACAGTAATCAACTCATAAATAAATCGGTAGCAATATTCAATGGAAACATAACAAATACATGTCTTATTGTTGATATAAAAAGAAAGTGGGAGGCTTTAGTCTATCAATCATAAGATGAAAATCCCTACAATTAATCAGCACAATAGTAATTTAAAAATAACCAATGACATACTTTTATTGCATAACTTTCATGTAACGTATCGATTCAAGTACCTATTCGTGTCGTTCCTTCCCTCTCCCTCTCTTGATTATATTCGCGAGGGACAAAAAGGAACTCTGACGATTGTCGTAAATCTCTTAAGAATAACTTGCTGAGGATGCATTCGGCCGCGCGAATTTAGTCGGATCCGAGCCGCCGCGGCTATTTCTGTTGTCCCGCCGGCATTCGACATTGTCCCGCCGTCGATGAAGTTCGCGTCGTTTGCACGACGGGGAATCGCCTCGGTGACGATTCATCCGAACTATTTTCAGCAATTACCGAGAGCTAACCGAGAGTGATGTCAGCGAAAACGTAGTTAACGCCGTGACACGCGAACCGGCCAAGCGCCAGCTAATTCACCCTAAGTGACGCCAAGCCTCCGAGATTCTCGGACCTTTCGGCTTACGCCCACTTCACAGCTTTCCCGAGATACAAACAATATGTCTATTACAAAATTGTAAAAAATTTTTTTAAATACTTTAGTTTCATTGATAGACTCTGTCCTGGACTTGAAAGTTTTCTTAAACTCTTTTAATTAGAAAAATAGTGAAATTTTTTCCAACAATAAGAGATTATTATACATATATTTCTGACGTCATTCTAACAAATTGTTAATTTTAAAAGTGTCCGGAAACTTTTGACCGGCAGTGTACTTTCAACTGTCATATTTGTTTCTTCTTAAAATAAATAAAATTCCTATTAATTGGAAAACTAAACTAAATGATAATAAAAGTATTGCTTCGAGATTAGAAATTTCCCGTTCGGTGTAACAAGTTCAGGAAAACTGGTCTCATTCTTTGCAAAACTGAGCACATATATTAAACCTGGGCGACAAACAGTCCAAAAAGGGACGGGCGAAATAAATCAGGTTGATCCGGCCAACTGCTGTTTGATAAATGATTTTGTCAAATTACACTCCCCTATCTGGAAAAGCAAGATAGCAACTATATCGCTGATGACAATTTGGCCAATCATTTATCTCTCAATGTTATACAGAGCTACGTGAAGAAAACAACATGTGTAAACTTTTGCTTCCTATCAGTAATTTTTGGGGATTTTTAAAAATCGGACCAAAAACGTTCCAAACTTCAACCAGCTATTTCTAATTCCTTTCCTAACATTTAATACTTATTCTTATTTCTAATATTTACTCTATTACGCGTTGGGCCTAATACACGAATCAGTGCTTTCAAAACTCGACTGTTGTTATATTTCGATGTTAAGTCTACATCTGCATTAAAGAAAAATGTAAAAAGAAAAGAACAATGCTTTCGTAGCTTGTAATGCCAGCGCGGAGACATGAGTAATATGCGTGAAAAAATGAGAGTGAAATGTAAGATGCGGTCCTTTTGTTTGAACACTCGAAATGGATACCCATTGTCGAGCCTCTCCTTCAAGTCGCATTTTGACCGCAATGCAAAAGTGCATTCATATGCTTACGAACGAGAAAGTCTCCAGTACGCAAATGATACAAAATTTTTTCATAACATGAGCAGATAATCCGATTAACTGTAGATTGTTATTTTGTCTGAAGATGCAATTAATTTTATACAAATCTATTGAATTTCCTCTATTTAAGGGGCACTCAATTGAATTTTATGTTAAATATTTTTGAAGAATTGAATTTTAAATATTTTTAACTAATTGCTAAATTTTATATTAATTTTAATTTTAGTTTCATCGGTCGCTTCTTGATTATAATCATACATAGGACGCAAAAATCTTGAAAATTTTGTAACCGAGCGTTAATAGAATTTGATATCTATTTGGGATGTACGAGAGAATTACACTTCTCATAAATTTTTTACGTGTTGCTTTTCCGTAAGCGATAATTCACTTGTCACCGATGCATCTTAATGAACAATAAAGTCGGAGAAGCCAATTGCATTCCTCTGGGTATTAGGTAATGGACATGTTTGCTTTCAATGCTATAGATGCTATAGATCTTCATAAGGAATGATTTACAGTGAGATACAATCTTTCGTACATGATACAACCACTTATGATACAATAAACGTAGAAAATAAGTGTACGGTTCTTTGTATATTATCTTATATCAATTTTTGTTACAAAATCGCGTCTAAAATCTATTGGAAAATTTTGTAACTTAATTAGCAATAACTTAACAATAATGAAATAATGATCTTGTCATTAGTGATAATAAATGCATCGAGAAAGAAGGAGTATATAGATAGCGATAAAAAAATTCTTATGGGACTGTCATTCATGTGCTAAGATCGCACTGTGATACTATTTTTGAAAATGTCGACAGTAGGATCGGCATTCGACTTTAATGATTTAACAAATTTCAATGGCACATATGTGCAAATAAACGCAACAGGTAAATCTTCATTTAAAAACGCGCAGCTGTAAGTAGAGATCCCGGTGTTAATAGAGTGAATAACCAGATATTTTATTTTCTGAATATATAAAGTATAAAGTGACATTGTCATATGAATACTTGCTACACAGGGTGTGCCATTTTACTTTATTCCCCTAAAAACTTTTTTATTTTTGATTATAGAAAAAAATGTTTCAGACAAAATCTGTATGGCTTGAAAAGGGACAAATAATGTTATAATTAATTTTAAAAAAATCAATTTTTAGTGGTCACATAATGATCATTGCCATTTTTAAAAATAGAAATATATACATTTTATTCTAGAAACATTTTAATATAAAATATAAAATATTTCTATTTATTTTTGGAAACTGTATTTTAATACTTTTATTTATACAGAATAATAAGATGAACAGTTGACGTAAAGAAACATATAGTTACTTTTCAAAAAGAATTAGACTCCCATAATAAGGAATTTACCTTAGAAAATTTAAACAAAATTATGCAAGAAAATGTTCGCGAGAGACGAACAATGAAGACATATTCAAAAGACTTTTTGCTTTCCTCTGATTCTTATATTTCACAATTAACAATTTCTAATTCTTAATTAAGACAAAAAATGATTTACCAAATGAAGTAAAAAAAATAATTTCTCTTCAAAGATAAAGATAATTCATTTGAATAAATTATTCAATTATGTAATTAATTTTAAAAAATTATTTATTAATTTTTACACGCCGTATTGAATTTAAATTTTCTCAATTACATCAACGATTCCTAATCAACGATCTTGAAAAAAAATCTCATACGTACACAAAATTTCAGTCATTTTTATTCAATACGTAAAATGTTATTGACTTTTGACCGGTTTTTTGGCGATCCAGCCCACTGTGCGGCTATTCGAGCGCTCGTCGCGAATAGCGAGTTTTAAACTTGAATTCGGTGACGTAATGAATATAAGTCTGGTCCCCGCCGTAAATATACAACATCGGCGCGGAATTCGAAAGTCTTCCGACGGGAACCGAAGGATCGTAAGTTCTGAGAACCTGAGGATCGCTTTGAAAAAAGAAAAGAGGAAATGACCAGAATCCGCGGGTTTAGAAACAGGCCATCTTTATTACTCTTTGATCCGGCCGACGGTGATCAGAGTGATCTATTCTCGGATCTCGAATCTTTGTTGTGTAAAACGAGACTGCCAAACGAATTCTTCGCGAGCGCCGTTTCCGGCGGTGGTTGGATTGAATAAGAATCACGGTAGAGACACAAATTTTGTCATTTCCAAATTTTAAAATAAAGATTAATTGAAGATTATAGAAAGACGAATTGATTGCAAAAAAAGTATTTTCTCTGGCACATTCAATTATCTCTACTTAAAGCCATTAAAGTGAATTTAATAATTAACGACTAAATGGAAAACATTCATCACATATGCGGCATTGATTTTTTTTCTTCATGTTAACGATACGTGGATTCTATAAATATAATAGCTCCACATATCTTTAGATACCACGAAGTCATTGAATCATTCGTTATTTTAATGTACAATTAAAAGGCCGGATTGAACATCGAACATACACTTGTCCGTGACGTTTTCAACGACATGTCTTCCACGGCGAGTTTAGACGGTGACGTCATTGATCCTCGGGAGATTATCTCACTGAGCAGAGAAGATGCCTGGCTCAGGTCCTCGCCAAAGCGACCTTCTCTTCTCGAGCATTCAAGTGCGCGAGCGTGCGTGAATTAAATCGTATCTCACAATTTAATTTAATGTTCTCCTACTAGATTACATGTAATTCCAATACAGTCCAGTACTTTTGTTCGTTTTAACTTTTCCTTAACTTTTCATTAGTTTGTATTAACACATTTTAATTAATAACATTATTTCATTCACGTCGAAAGACACTTTAATGAAATACTTTCGCTCAGCTCGTGGCTGGAATACAATATTTGCGATTTATTATATAGTTGTGGAAAGTACTAAAACCGAAGAAACCTTGCACATCTCAAGGCTCAGTATTTACCTTCCCGCGAGGTACTTTTCATAGACACGTGAAAACACGACAGACAATACGTTTCAGCAATCGTCGGAAATCCGCGAGTCGGTGCGTGTGGAGATACACTTGCACGTGGAGGATAGTCGTTTAATGTCAAGGCTGCGTTTGAGAGTGAAAGTAATCGCACCCAATACACCGCAAATTACGCGCGGAAACACTATAATTACGGAGACAACATCGTCGTTTCTTCATGTTTAACGATTTTCCGCGGAGTTATGTCACTTTGGGGGAAAAAATTGCGATTTAAATTAAAATACTTAAATCGCAAACTTTTTTCTTTTTTGTTTTAATTTCTCAAGTGAACCTTGCATTGTTATAACTTATTCTTGTAACACGAGATCACGTTTTCTGTTACAAAATTTTACAAAATTTCCTCATTCGCATAAACGTCTAATAAATTCTTAATAAAAATCTCGAAAATATTAATATCTATATTAATGCCGCAGAGAGTATGAATTAGATTGCGAGGAAATGAAACCGGAACGATGCCGATTAGGATTATTTCCGTTCGACGGCAGGGATGCGTATTTGATCAGCGGAGAAACGGGAAAGAGACAAGAATCGGTCACATAATAAACGGTCACATAATAAAGAAAGAGGTCCAAGCGGTGGACCGAGGCGAGCTTGACCTTCAACCGATCTACACGGTCCCGCCCCACTTTCCTTCTCTCGCTCCTTGGCGGGCCCCGAGTTTGTTTCACGGTGTTCCTCGCGTAATAGTGCGAGCGTGGCTTCCGCTGATACTCGATAACAGCTTTAATGCCACAGTCCTGCGATTACGTCTTGACCGAGATTGCGACGGCCGAGCATCGAGCATTAGTCCCCTGGCTTGCGACGCCAGATCTTTGCAAAGATCTCGAGCACTAAGAATGAGAAAACTCGCGCTACGCCAGAATGTCCGATTAGTACGAGTCCCATTAGTACGAGAGTTGAAGAAATGAATGAAATGAATGTTATTTAAACGTCGATCAATTTCACTTTACTTTGGATTTGTCGCAAGCTTTCAACGTGTATGTATGAACACTCGTAATTATTCAAACGACAGACACTTTATTCCGATTTTAAAACCTGAGTAAATACCTATATTGTTACCTGTATTATTTGAATAAATACCTACATTAGATAACGCTTCATTAGAGTTAATACTTTATTAAAGTTTTTACTTTATTAGAATTTTATTTTATTAAAGTTTTACTTTATTAGAATTAACGCTGTATATTGATCTTAAATCGATGTTATGTTATTTTATTTATTAAAATTTATATTTTCTATAATAATAAAGATATTACTTTACAACAATATTCTAAACCAAAAAAAAACATATGGAAGAAATTACAAAAAAAATATGGAATAAAATATTATCAGAAACAATGATGAAATTAGTCCAACAAATGCAAAAAGTACTGTAAAATAGTAATGAAAGCAAAATTGCGCATATGATGGATATTATTTAAAAGAATTAATAAATAATTTTTGATTAAATATTATTATATTATAGTCTAATCTACGAGCTTATCACGAAAAATAATTTTCATCAATAAATATTACTTTTCGCGAATGTAACTCTTTATCTTTTAAACGCTACAAAACATTCGACAATTATGAGCAGTAGAGTACATGTTGGAGAAAATTAAAAAATCTCTAATTGTAAGCAAAATTAATTTTTAATCATTTTATCTTATTCTTTCAAAGATATACTTTTCTCTCTTTGTAAGATTAATAGTATTTACAAAAGAAATTAAAATTATTAATAATAATAAATTTAATTTTATATAATTTAAAACAAATATACATTATACATGTACAAACAGAATCCGTTTTGTAAATAAATATTATTGTATGAAATATGGATTTTCAAGGCATTATATTTTCAAGGTTTAGAGACGCGTATTCATATGACATTAACAATTTAATAAAATCACGAATCATTTGCGTAAATACTTTTATACTTAATTTTTAAATTAAATTTAGTAATTTTATGTATCCACATATTACGAATTTATAAATGATATGAACCTTTTTTGTTTTCTGTCTATAGTAGGTCTATTAAAATTAGTTGAAATGCACAATTTTCCGGATCTAGGAAGAGATTGCCTCTGAAAATCTCGGCTTCACGAGACGCGTCTGTGCATTTATATACTACATAAATTACATATTCATCGGCACGTCTTACTTTCGCGATGTGACAATTGCAGGTTGGAAAACACAGTGACATCATCAATGATATATTCGATTGCGTCACTGCCAGTCGAATATTTTGCCCAAGGATGCGATAAACTGTAATGATGCTGTCGAGTAAGTAATCGTTAATCTTCCAGTGCAAATATGAGATCCGAACGTTTTACAACGTTGTCGTTTCTCAAATGAGAAATTTGCTTATTTCACAATGCTTTATTCGCAAACTAAAAATAAGATTTCTTCACAACTAAGATACCAGTCGATATATATTATTGGCTTCTCTCTAGATTCTACTCTGCTAACAAGTGGTTACAAATGTACACGTGGACTCTGAAAACTGTGTTCTGCAGACTCGACAAACTTGTATATGGAGGTGAAAATTTTCATCAATTTGCGTCATATTAGCGAGATTTTTAACCGGATTTAAAATATTTAATCTTATATTTAATCTCTCACAAAATTTTAATTCTAATCTTTAAATTCCAATTTTAAATATTTTTAAATTAATAAATACTTTTAAATATTTTAGATATTTTAAATATTTTTAGATATATATTTGACGTTTTTAAATATTTTTAAATTCTCACAAGTTGAAATTTTATTAAAGAAAATTTATTGAAAAAAAAAAAAGATTCGTTTATCTGCTTACATTTCCAAAGGTAAAATTTGCAAACTTTTCATGGTTGGCAAATAATTAGAATTTAAAAAATATCAATGTCGCGGTTTGTGTTTTGTATTTAAAAAATCGATTCTATAATCTTCGCGTGCCTTAAATGTCGACATGTTTAATTTGAAAACTACACAAATTACAATCATATTAGCGGGACTTTTACCTGGATTAAAAGACGAACGAGATTTCATGATGACGTTACGTTAGTTTGTTCACCCACGAAAGTATGTGAACAGCATTATCCCATCGCTACTCTCTGGTTTCCCGGGGTGGCCCCGGGCAAGCGTCATCGATCCACAACCCTCTTGCCACGCTCTATACAATCGCTTTTATTTCGTCACTCGATGCATCCCGCGCTCTAAAAATTTCGATCCCAAATTCGAAAGCGGGGACACGCAAACGGCGTCGTAGGTGCGCACCTTCCACTCGGTAATAAAGAAACATTTTACCACGAGATTTCGCAGTGAAAGAAACGTCGACAGATGATTTTTGTTCTCCAAATGTCACGACATTAAAAGAAGCTTAAATCTGTCTCTGAAGCCGCGAAATTAAGTAATGTACGCATCGCGGAGTAATTGCGTTAAACTTCTCAACCTCGTAATCGCGATAGCATGTTGATCGAATCTCAATTCGCGCCGCACGCGTATTGCTTTCACGCATATCAGTTAGATCCATGTCGATCTACACGCGAGCGAAAACACGCGATTAATTATTCGACGACGCCTGTCCTCAAATTTTGCCGACTAATCAGTCTGCGTGGCTTTCGACTACACTTTTTATCGTGCGGACAAGCACATACTTGAAACTGATATTACAGATTTTGTAATAAGCGAACGATCCCATCGCGATTTGAAAAGTTAAATTATTTTGCGAGTATCTTTAATTGGAAATGTCAAAGTACTCTTTGAGATTTCTCTCAAGATTACGTGTAATGCACCGCGAATAATTTATTTCTCTCAGAGTGAATTTCAATTTTAAACGCGGCCTCTTTTCTTCACACGTACACTTTTCTACTAATTTTCCACGATATAATCACTAATTTTAATATTTTACATTTTTACGTTCCTTTGTTATTTCATCTTCGTGATTATTTTTGTAACGTCGTTCTTTTAGTTTTTTTATTATATTAATTTAAATAATATTGAATTGAAATAAAAAGATGGTATAAAGTAACATTAACATTGTTCAATTAACAAATCCGCGATAATAATATGTGTTAAAGGACTGTTAATTATAAATAGTTACTTAATTAAATAGCAATTTGAAGCGACATTTCTTACGAACAAATAATTCAACCTTGCTTCTGTTATGACACGAAGAAAACGGATAAGAAAGTAGCTTCCTGTAGTGTTTATATCTGTAACGTATTGCGTGTAAATAAATCCAAAATAAGATCGTAACGTTTAAATTCTAATTTTATTCCAAGTATAATTCTACCAATTCGATTGATTTTTACTAGATTTATTATTTTCACACAATTCCTTCGAATTCTTGAAAAAACTATAAATTTCTGATGTGCGAAAATCCACGGATCGATAAATCCAATCTACGCAGAATCCGTGAAACGACGCAGACTCTGTTCACGTCACTCGCCGTAATTGTAACTACCACGTGGTGGTGTAACGTATCGGAAGCTTGTAAGAAGCTCATAATCGGAAAGCCTGAAGATTATGATAAAAAAGACCTGGAAATTGGCCGTAGGCCAGGAATCAATCCCTCGAATCAATTCTCACCGAATATCATTAAATAAAGATATTATTTTCCTAAATGTCTACTTGAATGAATCACTTACTAATTGACTTATTAATTGCAAACTGAACACGACGAAACCTCAGCGAATGAACATTTCCGTCGACAACCGTTATTATTTATAGATATTGATAACTTTTACCCGAACGTGGAAAATAACGTGGCAATTGTAATTACTGCCTACAATTCCAATTATCGCCTTCACCTGCTGTTTAATGAAAAGAGCATCAGCAAACTACTCGCTTGCAATGTAATTGTCCGAATTTAATCATTTATACCTTGGAATAATTCTTGAGAATAATTACGGCTGTACGACGTTGTGTCATTTTTTTTAAATCAATGATTCTTCTCACAGGTATAACGCATCGGCGTCTTATCGCGGCACTCACGGTCCAATCAATTGGATTCTTCCTAGCGCCACGAAGGAAGACGAAGGACGAATCTATTCTGCGACGCGTGCGAGAGATCACCTGGAAGCTACTCACCGATATTGACGATCCTGATGCCCTCGTCCTCGAGGAACTTGAGGGCGACGGAGACGTTCTCCAGCTTCTGCGAGCGGAAGGTGGGCCGCTGGTTGTGCTTGGGCAGCCGCTTCTGCGAGAGCACCTCGATAAGGCTGACCAGCCGGAGACCGTCGGACAGGTCGCATTCCAGGTCGCCGATGTGCTTGTTCGCCGCCTTCAGCCGCTCGTTGGCCCATCGCGTGAAGGTGTTCTGCTGGATCCGCTTCCACTGCGCGTCCTCGGCCAGCTCGCGCTCGAACATCTCGTCCTCCTCCTCCTCGCCGGAGTTCTCGCACTTAACTGACTTATCATTCTCATTCATTTTATCGGCTGGTCCGCTGCTACGCTCTCTCACGTACGAGGGTGGTGGGGTGGCGCGCGCCCCTATGTGTGGGTGCCTAAGGATGCACAGTGGTGGTAGTCGCGGGAGCTATCGATGACGAGGACGGCTCGTCGCTGTGTTGGTGACTCGACAACTAGTGATGGGCACAAACTGTCGGCTTGGAATTTTAAGGAGAACCTCTCGCGCGCGCGCGCGCGTCAGCTCGGAATTGACTTGTTTGTTGATATACCAGCTGACCTTCGGATTCACGTGCAATTTTCATTTAGACCTTTCAGTATTGATAAATTCCGCAGCGAACTAAAGCTGCCGTTTAATTGAGTTCATTTGAAAACAATTAATGTGCTTTTACTATTTCTTGAAAACCGAGATGAAAAATTTATGCAGGCATACAACGATAAAAATCCGTTTAATTGTTGCACATACACACGGCGTCAGAAGTATCTTTACATATGAAGTTGGTCGCGTTCAGTGTTTATCTTTTTCCTTTCTTTCATTATCCTTTTTTTAATGTTTCCTTAACGTTTATCTTTTTCTTAAGATGGAAGGCAGTAGAAGGAGAACGACTCTGAACGCGGTCAACTTTATGTGTAAAAGCATTATTAACGCCGTGTGTACAAAACATTATTAACACGCTTTAAATCGCTTTTCGAATTTCAGCAAACTATTAATATTATTTCGCGCACAAATAATTAATTCGACTAAACTACAAAGAGCAATCTCAATTCTTCAAATTGTTAAAATCAAAGTAAACAACATAGCTGGGCTAACGCACACCAGCTATACGTGATGTACAGAAACACCGTTTTAATATAATATATATTAGCAATCACACCTAGCTTGGCTCGTTAGCCCAACTATATTGTTTACTTTGATTTAAGAAATTTTAGAACCTTGAGTATTATTTCGTTTATCGTTCTTCAAATTGTCTTTGATAAATAATCGCGCAAAGGCAGTTTGAACATTTATTTTGTCCGTGCGTTGTCCATCATTGTTCTCACTCGTTTTCTCATCCACGTGTCTAATCGGTAATGAAAGAGTCGTGCCCATCACTAGCACGAGCACGCACACCTGCGCGACCGCGGGAGGAGAGGTGGACGTCGGTGAACCTACCTGCACGTACGTGCGCCGGCGAATCGAACGCACCTTCCTCAGTATGAGTGCGTGCGCCTGTGTGCGGGATGCTGACGCGAGATCAGCTGGAGCGGGCTCCGTTTCCGTTGCGATCGCTGCGTTCACCAGCCTCGGGGTGCACCGCGGGATGACGTCGGGCCGGGAGGTCTTCCTCGGTAGCGTCGCCTTGTTGTCGTCGTCGTTGCCTTGAGGCGCCTTTTCAGAACTCGCCCGTCCTGATTCACCTGCACCGCGAAACGTGCCGTTAAAAAGAATGCCGGCGATCGAGCTGGTCGAATGTGGAACGCGCTGCGATGTGGAACGAGATCGATCATTAATTTTTGTACGTTCCCAGAAGATGTATTATTTCCTACTTTATTTGGTAAAATAAATAAGTAAGCGAAAAAAAAAGTATCGGCGTGTGTAAAAAGCATGGGCCTGGCAAGTGAAAGATTCAAATCCTAGTCTAGTCTCCTCGCCTCGATACTCTTAATTAAGATGATCTTGAAATAAAAACTGACTATGAATACCGGCCATAGTGATAAACTGAAGATATGTACACCCTCATTCTTTATTTGGAGGATTTATTATCTAAAATGACAGTATAGTAAGCGAGAATCGGAACTTTGCAAAAGGGGAAAATGGGAATCACTCGATCTGAAGAAAACCCTTAAAGCCAATTTTCCCAGCAACTCGTTGAAGAAAACTATTTGAAGAATAAGAGATTTTAATAGAGATCCAAGTTTCGGTGGAAAATCGATATATTACTCTTCATTGATCAAAATGTCAGTTTCCGTTTCTTCGACGCAATTTTGATCGAGTCACACTCGTGAAAGAGCGTGGAATCGATCAGCTTCGCTCGAGTGATGATTCGCGCACGTGTTCGACTGAGCTGTCCAGCCTCAACGATTTACGCGTTTGGCCTGTCTATAAATAAAGTGGTTAATTATAAATAGCGACACATTCCGAGAAAATGGCCCGTGTGTCTTCTTTTTTGTTTACGCACGTTCTCTTCTGTATATTCATTATTAGTTTATTTAAATATCTTTCTTACACTGGAAAGCACTCGGATTTGGGTCGCGATGAAGAAAAAGGGAAAGTGTCTCGATTCACGGTGTCCATTTGAGGAATGAAATGATATCACCCGTTTTCAAGCGGCCCGTTGAATTTTCTGCGTATAATAGAAAATTAATCGGACGCACGTTAAATTACGAATCGCAGCGCACGGCGAGATGCCAAGTTATTTTTGGTACGCGCACGTATACGTGACTTTTTTCCAAGGTCTGATATTACATCCGAAAGATGAACTTTATAAGCGCGAACATTGTTGTCTGCGGATACTGGGCAGATAACATGATCAAAGCTACCTTTTTACAAAGGGTCGGTTTAGTTTACATCACGTCAAATTTAATTCGATTATAATGTAATTATAAATTTGCGATTAAAAAATTCGACATAATAAGGCACAAGATGCAATTGGCGATTTAATGGAATTTTGCCACCGTAATAAAATGGAATAAGAAATGCTTCCTCTGTCGCATTAAAATCTAGAGTAAAAATTTTTATGATTTAGAAGTCATGTTTTTATATGAACTACTTCTCCGATGCTTCTTACATTATCAATATCATTACAATTATGAAATAAATAATATAATATCGTACTATCAAAAGAATTCACGACGATATACAATGTATTTATATCGTACATTGTTATCTATAATTATCTGTGAAAGTTGTTACGAGATGACGCGATGATGCTAAAATATGATCTTTTTATCGAGACACTCCAAAGCCAAGAAGGAGATTCGAGATATCACTCGAGCATAGACCGATCAAGCTGTCATCGAATTGAGAGATTTTTAGTATTTACTTTACATAAAAAAAATATCGCATTTGCTTGAATCACATTATACAAATAAGAAACAAATAAATACAAAAATCCACATGAATCCATAATAATTACATGTTTCTCTGATTAAAATAAAAAATTAATCTATATCATCAAATCATTCATCGGAATACTATAGTTTGATACTTTTCAATATATGATTATATCGATTGAAAGTATTTTAATAATAATTCAAATAATTATTACGTCAACGTGTTATTCGTGGTAAACCGTTTCTTTTATTATATTTACTTATATTTATTTGTACAAACTTTTCAAAAATTTACTTTGCACAATTAGCGAAATATTAGTTATTCAAATATGGAACAATTGTATATAAACTTGTGAAGAAAATGCAAAAAATAGTATGGAAGCACTGTTTTCGAAAAATAATCACACTCACAAACCCTCTTTCGTTTAGACAAAATTTTCGTATATTATTCGTACGATCTCTCGACTGATTCTCTATCAGCGAAAAATTATCGGCGAGGAGTCGCGCGTCTATGCGGATCTTCTTTAATTCATTCCACAATTTACTTTAACTAGACTTTAACTAACGATACCGAATAGAAGAGTTTATTTTGTATAAAACAAATTCTCCTATTGGATATTATTAGTTACACTCCGATTAAAGTAAATTGTGGAATTGGTCCTTAGAACTCTTCCCGCACTTCTCTGCGAAAGTGTGATGTATCAACTACTTAGTTGTAATAAATTGTAAGATGCGACAAACGAATCGTGAATTGCGAGCAAGTCGCGGACAAATCGCGAATAAATCGCAAAGGGGAATTGTAAGAGAATCACGCGCGTAATCTCCCCAGCAATTAGATTTTATTGCAAAGCGACAGAAGATCATTAGACTTCGAACTCTCGTGATGTAGCGAAAGCAAAGAAACACTCTTTTGCACGACTTAACGCGATTACTTTGACATGTCTGAAATAATCGAAAAGCGATCAGCGGAAAGATACACATTTTGCAATTTTGGCAAAGAAATAATGCAAAAAATTTTATTATATCAATTTACTGTAATTACGACCGAGTAATAATAGTATCCTACTACTTTTTCATCATATATTTAGATGTTTAGATATAGTCTTTAAAGAGAGAGAGAGAGAGAGGATATTTTTGCTCTATATAATTTTTGCTCTATATATACAATATATTTATTCCAAATATTACGTGTTTAGTTTAGAAATTAATAAGAATTAATAACCAATTATTTTTTAGTACAGAAATATTGGTAATAAAAGATAAAAAATTTAGTTAATTAAAGTTTTATTAATATTATTTGAATAAATATATGTATAGTCTAATGCACTGAGTGGAGGGGAAAGGGGGGGCTGTAAAAAACAGATAAGACGCCTATCTTCACAATCACAAATGTGAACTAATATTAAGAGTTAGTTTGCAGCCAATATTGTCCCAATAATTTGTACTACAGTGCTATAATCGATGCACACTTAAATATCATTTAAATATCTGTCTGATTAAATCACAAATAAATATCATTTATAATATAATTTAAATCAAATATGAATTATATAAAAATTATAAATTTTAATAAATTTAAAAAATAATTTATTTTATATAAAAAATATAAATTAAAGGAAAAGCTGTACGCCAAAACGAATGAATTGCGCGATTGAGACAAAAGAAATAAAATAAAAATGTTAGAAAATAAATATAAATTTTATTTTCTAACAAAGAAAATTAAAGAATGATAATATAAAGAATGTTTCGATCTTTACAGAAATTAAATCAAATGTTTGGCCAATGAATCTTAAAGGGAAACACTTTGAGTACTAGGAGCACACGGTGTTACTGCCATTAACAATGAGCTCAAGTTACTCCGACAAACTTGATAAATTGATTTATGTGATCGCCCGCCTCTTACCAGGTCGCAACATTACAGCGATAATACAACACACTTATCAAATATAATATCGTAATGACAAATTCCGTGATAAATTTAATATTCCTCCCAATAAAAGTTTACCGTGCATTTTAATCAGACATAGATATTTAAAGAGATATCACAAGATAAGTTTTAACACAAAAGACAATTAAATCTTTTTCTATAGTAAAAAATTTAGTGCGCGCGCGCGCTGCATTTAAACAGAAGATCTATTTCGGTCTAATGATCATCGATATCGGAAAATAAAAACCCACAACAAAAACAACAATCTTTCAAATATAACAAACTGATTAAACAATCCAATGGAACGCTCCGCCAAAAGGCCAAAACGATGAGAGTTCATTTTTTAAGACGAGAATCGTCTTAAATCGATCATGTAGCTTTTTCCTTAGGGACCGTGAAAAGTGAAAAATTTCACATAAACGCAACGATTCTATCGATTGGAATCCTAGAAATTCACGCGAAACTTTTCACTTTTCACTTTTCCGAAAATTATACGATCAATATCAATCGTTAATCGTCGGTCGCTTTCAGATTTTGTCGCGAAGGGGAAGATTAAGTCAAGTTTCAATATTGCGCCGCGTTTTTTCTTTTTTTTTTTTTTACTTTCGCAGTCCGGCGCCATTCAAAAGTTAACTCGCGATCGCGGGGCAACACCGGCGCGAATCTTACATGCACACGGGGGGGGAGGAGGGCAGCGACGGCGGTGATCTCCTCGGATCGGATCAGATCGGCACGGCGCGGTTCGCAGGCGATTACTGACGTTCACGCGGTCTGCGAACCGGGGAGTCGAACACGGCATTCGAAAGAAGTTACTCGAATCCGTAAAGTTGTCCGAGAATAGTACGCGCGCTCCCTCGCCGCCCCCTCGGGCCGAGGGGTAGGGAGTCTATATATACATACGCAATATATACGCGTATATTGGGGGGGAAGGTGGATCGTCCCCGGTCCCGCTTTCCCTCTCGCGAGACGCGGATGCATCTCTGCGGGAGAAAGATCGAGTTTAAATTCGTACACATACGCGAGAGAAACAAGGCGAGACGAGCCGGTCACCCGCTGGCTGGCCTGACACTGAAGAGAAAACTAAGACGGTCATTGTTACGCGCCGCGCACATATTATACGCGATATTAAGTTCTTCCGCCACCCGGGGGAGCCCCTCCCCCTGTATGTGGTTTCAGCGGTCGCCACCGAGTTCCTTTCTGAAGAAAATAAGCGGCGAATAACTTGTCTATTATTTTTTTCAGAACTGCGTTTGAACGATCTAAGATAGAATCTAGCTAATTGCAAAGCAAAACAGGAAAGATTGTGAGCGGGAAAATAAAAAAAAAGGACGGAGATTTAAAAAAAGAAATAGAAAGCGCTTTAAAACATGTTCTTAACGGGATTTCGCTAAGTTAGCGCATTTAAAAATATGAACTTGTTTTAAAGAGATGGCGAGTTTCTAAAAAAAATAGAAAATTTTTGTGCCCCAGAATACATTCTTAATTAAGCTTCTTTCATTAGGTATGTTATACATACAAGATACAAAATTTTAATAATCGAAAAATGACAATCGTGCGACAAATATGAACTTGTTTAAAGGGATGGCAAAAAATGATTAAAAAAGTAGAAAATTCTTCAAAACAGATTTCTAACGGCATTTCCCTAAGTTAGCGCACGTAAGCTTCATTCATTAAGTAAAATGAATTAATCCGTTGGGGTCATAGTAGTAATAATACATTTATCCATAAAGAATGAAAAATTTTAATCGTGCTTGACAATAAAAAGAAAATATCAGAAATGACTTTCTTGCCCTAAAAACGTCTCGAGTATAAAGTTTTCGGACTTATTTCAATCATTTTTTTACTCAATTACTTAATTTCTGCCTCTTGTATTTAATAAAAGAAGCTTAAATTATGTGCATCGTTTTACATGCCTAGTTATAAAAGATGCGTTAACGCCGTGCTGAAAGGTAGTCGTGGTCTGTTACAGTCTGTTACAGTCACGTCGGAGCCTTATGCTAAAAATCACTGTCCATATATGGGCCGTTCTCAGCAACGTTCCGAGCACCATGCGCTCAAAGCGAGTTATCGCTTCTGCCCGGCAAAAGAGTTTCTACTTATAAAGACGCGGAGACCATACATGGGCGAAAAGTCGATTGCGTGTTCATACGCGGCTATTGCTCCTCCTCTCGCGATGCCACGCGATTGGCGAGCCTTGAACACGGGAATGTATCGGTCTTCGATACATTCGAGACGAAGGTTACTCGCTTCAATAGAATTTAATTTCGGAAGATTTAATTAACTCCCAAGTATCTCTCAATGACGGCAAGTTGGCACGGATGATTGAATATGACATGAATTCACAGCCTCATTTGGACTTTGTCATCCTCGATCTAATATTGCTTGCATCTAACAGTAAGATTGAAAACATGTGTGAATTGAAAATATTACAAATATTAATATTGTGTAGTAATAATGAAATGTAATATAAATATAAAACGTAAACAAAACATGTAATTAAAATATGCAATAAAACTGTAGAAAACAACGATATACTTTAAAGAAGACATAAATTAGAAATAAATAGACATAAATGAAAGTGAATTCTCCTTTGTATGTTGTACATACATTCTTTTGACACTTGAAACTTGTCGAGTTTTGTTGTATTGAATTCATTTAAATCCTATAATTGACATGAAAATTGTCGCAAATGTGCAGGAAACTTAAAGCATAAGTAATAAAGCTAAAAGAAAAATAAAAACTAAGAATTTTTATTAAAGAGATTTAAAAATATATATTTATTTTCTTTCTCAATATAAATATTGAGAAAGAAAATAATATATATTTTTAAATTTTTTATCACCAATTTCAATTCTAACGAAAATAAATTTATTTACAATATAATTACAAAACTAAAAAAAAGGATATAAAACGTATATATCGGACGTCTACATATATGTATATGTATATATACACGCAGGAGCAATTGCACAATGTCACTAGACATAATTACGGCGGGCTAATTGCTTGTCCATTAATATTTAATTATGGCTTACAAAAACAAATCATATAATGGCATAATAAATTAACCACATAAATTGTAATCAAATAATAAAAAAAACAAACGGAAATCCTACATCATTTATCGTTGTTTGAATTAACTGTGAAATGAATATTAAGAAATCACTCGAGACTAAATCAGAACCTATATCTGCATTCACTATCAGTGATAGAATTCTTATAGATTCATGAACATTAAAAGCCTCAATCAGTGATTTAAATTACATAACACAATGATATACATTCCGACCTCGTTTTAATAGGATTGAAATGTTTCAAAATTCTAGTAACAATGCAATTTTATCTCCTTGTAGCAGGAAGTGCTATTTATAATCTTGGAGATATTAATCTAATATTAATAGAAGTGCAATCGGAATGTATTTGCCATTATGAATGATGACTGAATCAAAGATAAAGTTCAACAATAACAATACATAACAATACGCAGCATTTTAGGCGCGTATTTGAGCGTATGCAAATATGCAAATCATATGATATATAAATTAATCGATAACAATATTCATACAGAACATTCTATTAGAAAAGTTGTTCGTAAACAATTCCCTACCCCAAGTTGTTCGTGTAAAATTTTTTTTGCATTAAAACCACGGATTTACAGTCTTAAATAAGTATGAGTCGATAGTATACCTTCATACCGATAAGATTATGCTTTTACAGAGATTACCGCTTTTTTCGCCGCCTCATCCAAATTATTCGCTGTAAGAATGGGCAATCCAGATTCGGACAAAACTTTTTTAGCTTCTGTGACATTAGTACCTAAGAAATAAATAAATCATTAAAAAATACTTTAAATTTATTTATAAATTGTATTACAAGAACACAAATATTAAAACAAATAATCATAAACAAATCATAAAATTTAGAGGATTTATAAACAGTAAAAACAATAAGACTTAAGCTAATAAAAAAAAAACAGAAAGGAGATTGAGGTATCTTACCTTCTAATCTTACTACAAGTGGTATTTTAAGTCCTAAATTTCGAGACGCTGCGATAATTCCTTTCGCTATCGTTACACAATTCACGATGCCCCCAAAAACGTTAACGAGAATGACTTTAACTTTTGGATCTGACAAAAAATAAGAAATTCGTTTGCATTTCATGTTTTTATCTAAATTGTCGCGTAATTTGCGTCACGTACCTTCACTGAGTATTCTAAACGCCTGGAAAACTTGATCTTCTTTCACATTGCCGCCAACATCCAAGAAATTAGCTGGTGTTCCTCCATTCAACTTAATAATATCCATTGTAGCCATGGCTAGGCCAGCTCCATTTACTACATGCAAACGTAAAAATATATTCTTATTTGCGTCAACTGATTATATCATTCACATATACATTATCTCTGTGACAGTTGTATGTATTATGTAACATCGTTATTTCGTAATTCTCTATTTACTTATTTGTTTAACTACTAAGTGTCGGGAATAAAAAAAAATACTAAGCAGCATATTTTTGCGCTTCTTCTACTTAAAGTCAAAATTGCTATGGTAAATAAAATTTTAAACTATAATTTTATATTCACTTTTAATAAATTGAACTTGTATACTATAATTACAAAATTTAATCTATGAAGGTCGCTTCGAAACTAATGCCTCCTATTTATTTTCACAACAACAGATACGGGAAACATAATAATCATTGGATAGAGCAAGTCTTAAAATTATTTTTTCATAATTAAATTTGCTCAAATCAATGATTCGTGAAATATGATAATTAATTGCGAAAGTAATTCATTACTCGCCACTCTATAGTAACACAAAATAGTGTTTTGTAAGTCAAGACCGCTCTGTTCAACAATGTTATTATGCTTTTTATATTCATGTAGTTTCTGTGAAAATAAATAGAAGGCATTGTGAGAATTGTGGTAGGAGTTGAATGCATCATGCCTGTAATGGTATGTACTTTTTAACAATACAGACACACTACATGGCTCTTAAATGGTCCACAGTTAATTTGTTTACTTCAAAAATATTAGCAATGAGATATACTGTACCTAGACATCCTATATTACCATCCATGCCAATGTAATTCAAGTTAAAACGCGACGCGTCCACTTCTCTGGGATCTTTCTCACTGTTGTCTTCCAAGGCGAATAGGTCTCGCTGTCTAAACTGGGCATTATCGTCGAATGCAATTTTCGCGTCTACCGCTACCACTTGCTTGTCCGTTGTCTCCACCAATGGATTTATCTCAACCTGCAGGGCGTCAATATCCACAAATAACTTCCACAAGTTTTTCAACTCGTACATGGCTTTCCGAAGTATATCCGTATCGGAGAATCCGAGAAAGACGCACACGTCCTTTGCTATTTCGTCGTCGATCCCATGATAAATATCCAGTGGGACGGTTTTGATTTGCTCGGGATGCTTTTCCGCGACTGCTTCGATGTCCATCCCACCTGCGGGAGACGCTATCAGCACCGGACCGTTGTGCTGACGATCCATGAGAATGCAGACGTAGGTCTCGCGGGCGATATCCACCGATTCGGCTATCATAATTTTTTGCACCAGTATACCATCCTTGGCAGTTTGTTTAGTGATGAGTCGATGACCTAACATATTCTTCACATAATTTGCAACGGCATTACGGCTATTAAAAGGGAAAAAAAGAGAATAAAAATAAAATACTATTTGTCTGTTTAAAAAATGTAAATAAATTACGTGATCCACCCTTTGATAAGAAAACATGAAAGGGAATAAAACGCTATTATCTTTCTGAAGCGTGATGAAAATGAGATTTTATTTGTGTGAAAAAAAAGTTTCTTTGATTTATGTGATGATTTTAATATCAAGATTTTTGAAGTCGTTGAATCCAGAAATATTATATTAGAATTTCAAAATTCAAAATCCACCCTAGTTATTTGGAGAACAAGTCATGAAAATAATTTATCCAACAAGAAATGAAATGTTCTTAAAAAAAGAAATTAAATTATATCGACGCTCACTCTTTGGTAAGATGCACACCTCCCTTAAACCCGTTATCGAACCAGCCCTTGCCACGGCCGCCGGCTAAGACTTGAGCCTTAATAACAAATTCGTCAGCGTCTGCAAGAAACAGAAAGCTGCAAAGTACACAGTTTTATATATATTATATATATATATATATGTTCGCGCGCGTTCGCGCGTATGTAATATGCCACCAATGTATTAATATTAATTTTATATTATTAATAAATTAATAAATGTGTATTAATATATTAATATTAATAATAATTCATATTTTAATATAAATTAATATATAATATATCAATAAATATATGCAATGCTACACACGTGACTACACTCTTGTAGAGCATGGAACGTGATGTTGTGTAACCGCGAGCTCTTCTAATACACACAAATACAATAATAAAATAGAAAAAAAAAACACTCCGAGACACTTACGTAGCTTCTCCAGGGCGGAGCTCGTCTTGGTTAGGTCGTCGACGATAGCAAAGTTCTGCACCGACACGCCGGAGTCGCGCAGTAGTTCCTTGCTCTGGTACTCCAGCAGGTTCAAGTGCCTCGCGCACGACGTGCGGATGATCTCCGCGTTCCTACCGAGTAGCCGCGCCGAGCGCATTGAGCGGCCGAGCACTCGCAGCATGGTTTAACCTCCGACGGCGTACCGAATGAGAAAAAAGGGAAGACCAGGAAGCCCGCTGATCGGCACCGGCGACTTTAGACGACTACGGAGCACGGCCTCTTTGCGGTTGAGCGTCGCAATTCGCAATCGATGTCGTTATCTCGACATTACTGCCACTTCGCTACGAGATAATCAACCGGCTATTGCACACTATCGGCTGACCATCACGCATAATTATTGAGCAGTATGTACTATCCATACTACGGATTGAGATTGAGATCCGTTAGACTGAAATTTAACCAATCAGAATGTTTACAGAATATTAGCTTTGTTCTGATTGGCTCCGGTTTAAATTTCAATCCGGTTTAAATTTCTGATTCAATCCGGTTTAAATTTCCTCTTTTAAATAGAAAAGCAAATTCATAGAATTTTGGTCAGAAAATACTGCTAATTTTCTTATTTTAAATACATTAGTTAATACATTAATTAAACAAAATACAGTGGCAGTGACAGAAATAATAGTGCACAATAGAAAAAAAATTTTTAAGTACTGAAGGTAAAAAATATAGATAATTAAATTATAGAAAATTAAAATATAGATAAATAAAAATTTAGATTTGATTCTTACATTATTATTTACTGAAAAATAGTGATTTTTGTATTTTCATTGTACAATTGAAAAGAATATGGTTTTTCAGAAATGGTCTTCTTTGTTGCGTATTTGTTGTTTGTACCACTGTATGTGAAATGTGATTATTTCTGTCTCTGCTGAGAGTTGTTTAAAGCTAGTGTTATTGATAAAAACGAAGCCGACTTAGCGACAACATATTAGAAAAAATAACTTTTTAAATAATTATTATAAGATTAAGAAAGAAAAATAAAAAAGGTATTATAATAATAATAATTTAAAAAAAGATCAAATTTAATTTTTATTACAAATTTTTTATTTCAATATATAATTATAATTATTATATTTGTTATTGTTAACAGTGTAATTATATTGAATTATTATTATCATATTTGTTCCTTTTCCTTTACATAATAAATTTCAATTTCATTCTCTAAATTAATTATTTTTCATCGTTATTTACTGTAATTATAATTATTTTTGTATTAATTTCATTTCTGACAAGTTGTGAATTGTAATTGAACAATTATATTTAACTTAATACAATTGATACATATTTATACGACAGTGATGTCACACATGTCTTAATTATAATATCAAATTGTTCATGAGTATATCTTAGAACAAATTGGTACAAAAGTATCAATTTCAGATCTTATCTGGATATATAGTTGTGAAATATATAAGATGTTGCTTATCTTTATCAAATATATACCACATTCAAAAAATGGATTTTTTCAAAAATATAAATATATACATAACTAGAAATATATAGGCAGGTTATAAAATTGCTAGAAAAGCAGACGTAAAAAACAATGTTAAAAATGTAAAAAAAATTATATGTGTGTATATATACATATACAGTGTTCCAAAAATTAGACCGAGAAATTTCAGCTGGTTATAAAAAACAATATAAAAGACAACATAAATACATCTTGGTCTTTGATTCACTCCAAGTGCCAAAATGGATCATTTGCGTTTATTAAAACTGGCGTTTATAAGTGACTTATTTTGGTGTCTTTAATAACCAGCTCAGGTTTGTCGGTCTAAATTTTGAGACATCCTGTATATATTTCTACGATACAATGCAATGCATTAATACATAAAAATAATATATGTATATTAAATTGAAAAAATTGCTATTATGCCTATTACCTTCTACTTAAGTAACCGATATCGGTAACAGACAATTTAGAACAATGTCATTCTGATTTCTTATTTGCATTGTATATCGACTATTGCTAAACATAATATAAATAATGAACACATAGAGGGTGTCCCACAACTCGCGATCATAAATTTAATGTTATATTCCTGAGTACGAAATGAGACAAAAATTTTAACACGAAAATGTCGAGGCTGTAATTTAATAATAGACAAATCAAGTAATCTAAAATTTGCGCTCAGAGACATAATGACATCACACAGTTACACAGATTCTACATTTCGTCCTTCTTGACATGAGATTAAAAAAAATTCCATGTACAATATTAAAATCATTGATAATGAAGTCATATTTAAATATGAAAAATTAGCATATTGCACATGCTGGTAATCATAACAAAATAAAAATATAGAACATTAAAAATAATAAATGTAATAAACTGTCAATATACTCATAAAATGTCACAAATTTAAGAGCAAGTTCAAAAGCACTCATGTTATGTGACATCTTTTTATTACCTGATTCAGCAATACTAGAAATGCTTCCCATTTGAAAAGTATTACAGCCTCGTTATTTTTGTATTACAATTTTCGTGATTTACAAAATTAGCCGAGTGTTCATTACTTATTTATATATATATATATATATATATATATATATATATATATGTATGGACGGAAAATTATAAAAATTATGTAACGTGTAGTTAACACTAGCATATTACATAATTCTTATTCGTTATTATTTGTTATCAATTCTTAATTGTTATTACTAAATTGTAGTATATTAATGTATATATGCTCATTAATCTATTAAGTCTGAAGAAAGTCACGCGTATTGTTTTAAATTTTTGTAACTTGGGTCCTAATAAAATTTTTTAAACTGTAATTAATATTTAGAGATAAAAAGAATTGCTCTTTTCGAAAATTTAGAATAAATATAATTATTATTTATGTAACTTATAACAAAAATTCTATTAAAAAATAGAGAGAGAGAAAGAGAGATGAAATATTTATTAAGTAAATATTTATCTGCAAAAGAGATCATTTACTCTTCTTTTATTTTCTATTTTCAACTTTTATGTCTTTTTTCAGGTACAGATTTTACAAAAAGCAATTCCCCAAATATCAATTGCGGTTTAAAAATTTTAATTAAGAATTATAAAAATTTAAAACAAGAAAAAATGATGAGTTCCTACACTTTTTCCTCCTAAGACTTAATAAATTAACGTTGAATATATATTCAAATATATAATCAAACTTTTCAATAGCATCTTACGTCTGTACAGTACAATTTTTAAAGAAATATTTTAGACTATACATAGCCATAGATTCTTAAAAACATTAAGAAAACTATCCCCAGAGTGGTGTCTAAGACCTTGTTGCCAGCGCTGCTTCTAAAAGCGGCGGCATCGCCCATTTGGAATGTATGAGTAGGACTCGACATTCGGCCGTCGCCGCCGTTGCTGAATGCGAGCACTCTTAGATGATACGCCTTACCGGGGCTTAGATTCTTAATGTCGGCCTCTAGCTTGGAACCACCCGGTATGATCGTGTCGTTTGCTGTGCTCATGTCTTGATCGACTTCCCATACACGTATCTTATATCCGATCAGCGGTTCTTCTTCCAAGCTCGGCTGCACGTAACGCCAGACGACTCTTACCGTTGATGGATTTACACCAAATACGTTGACCGCAGACGGCGGTTTCTGCGGCGCCTTGCGATAGGTTCGTTCTAGGTACCGTTCGCTCTCCGGACCCTCTCCAGCAGAATTATAGGCCATTACCTTTAAGAAATTTATGATCATTTAAATCTTTTATTTATAAGTTTGCCAATATATTTTAAATATATTTATATTTAAGTATTCTTTAAATAATATTTCAAACAATTTATTTTGCAGTTGAATTCTTCAAATATATTCTTAAAAGATATTCATAGAGAAATAAAAGCTTAATAGTTTCTTCAGCTTTACCTTTACGTAATAATATGTGTCTGGTTGCAATCCAACGACCAATGACCAAGGACGAGTGGTACGCGATAAATAATAAGTAGCATCCTCCTCACGGATACTCTCTTTCCAGTATTTGATCCTGTGACCAATCAGCTTGCCTCGCACTCGTTCGCGAGTTTGTTCGATCGGTAACCAGCTGACGTTCAAGCTGGTGCTGTTATAGCTCATGGCAAACGTTTGTTGCGGCGCAACCTGCGGCATGTCCTCCGCGCTATAGATCGTTTGGATCTCAGATATCGGGCCCTCGCCCATCACATTGATCGGTTGTACTTTCACTTCGTATTCCGTGTAATAATACTTCGGTTGGATCGATACGACACTGCTGCCGACATTGCCGTATTCCTTTAAAGTCATCGACTGAAACTCTGTGTCGTATCCTTTGCGACGCCAGAATATCTTGTAATAGATTCCAGGACCGTTCTGATCGGACGAACTGAGAGGATCCCACGTAATTGTGAGGTCCCCGATCTTTCCTCCACCACCGCTGATATTTGACGGTGATTTCGTAGGCTTGTCGGACGGAGTACTGTACTGGGGTGAGGGGGTTGATGGTAGGCCGTAACCATATACATTAAAGGCAAGTACACGGAATTCATATGTGGTATACGGGTTTAGAACATTCTCTATATAGGCTTCTTTTCGGCCGTTGTATCTATCCATCTCGAGAGCTGTAATATCTAAAAAAAATTATACATATATTTTACGTGAAGTTACACAGAGAAAATCGATAATGAAGCAAGTTGTTTTGAAAATTTAATTTGAAATCGCCAGTATATTGAAGAAATCATAATTAACAATTGTCAAAATCATTTATATAAGAAATCAGAATTATGAAAAGTCAAACTTACTTTCTACAAGAGGAAACCATGTGCGGTTCCAATTTGTTCGCGCGCCGATTGTATACATGGTTATTTGTCTGCCGTTCAAGGCACCATCGGTCCATCGTAATGTTGCTGAAGTCTTGACGATATTCACAACTTGCACTCCACCGGGTGGTCCCGGTGGTCCATGCACAGTCAGAGTAAGCTTGCTCGATATCTCACCAACAGCGCTTCTCAAGATACATTCGTACTCGCCGGCTTCAGTAAATGTGGCATTTATAATATCCAGATATTCGCCACCGGCACGTATTCGTGGGTTAAACTGCAAATCCTTGCTACGAATACGCATACCATTATGCATCCAAATATACGCTACATCCAACATTTCGTCTGTTTGAGCCAAACAGCGCAATGTCAAATTATTATTATAATCTAAAACCAGCAGTGGCGGGAGTCTTTGAATAAATTGTGGTCCACCTGCATAAATATAATTAGCTATATTAAAATCAATCTATATAAGTTATCTATAATAATCATCTATAAATTATCTATAAAATCATTTATAAAAATCATCCATATAAATCATTTATATAAAAATCCCAAATTTTTACAATTTAATGCAAATTTCAGCATACATAAATATCAGAAACATACTTTGATAATTGCTCTACAATTTAATTATTCTATTAATGTTTTTTTTTATAAATTCAAGATTTCCTTGAGCTTCAAATAATCGACTTACGTAGTACAATCAGTCGTCCGCGAGTTTCGTCACTGCCATACTCATTTTTTGCTGTACACACGTATGTTCCCTCGTCGTCCCGCGATACCGGACTGATGATAAGGTTTCCAGTTTCTAGAATTATTCGTCTACCGCCTGATCCGATCACGTTCCCATCTTTCTTCCAAATAAATGATGGCCTAGGCGCAGCTTCGGGTTTGCATACGATTGTGACATTACCTCCTTCTGCAGCATAAGTCTCGGATTCCATAGGCCATTTCTTGAAGGAAGGTTTCAACGCTAGAATATCGAAGAAATATTACAACGACGCGACAAAAATAATTGTTATTTTCATCATCATTACGCAGTTGGATTGAAAGACGTGTTAAATGCTCACACAAGACCCTAAGTTGAGCTGATGAGTACGTAGTTTTCAACTGATTTCTCGCGCGGCATTGGTACATAGCCTGATCTCTTTCAGGATCCAAACGTCGTATATTTAGGACATTATCTTGTATTGTATAACGATCCCTGTCTTCGAGCGGTAGAGTATACATATCCAAAAGTTCTCCATTTCTAAACCAACTGTAGGTGACGTCTGGTATGCCGAATGCTTCACAGGTCCACGTTAAATCAGCTCGGTTGTCCATGTGTTTGTCGACTAGAGGAATAGTGAAATTAGGCGCTGCTTGTATGGTCAATCGTACGGAATTTTCGATAGACAATCTGTCGTTGTGCACTCGGCAAACGTATTCGCCTTGATCCTCCACGCGTACGCGTGGTATTATCAATACCCGATTGTAATTTGCCGTGTAGGCTTCACGCGGTAGGACGGAACCCCTTCTCGTCCAATTATACGCGGGAACAGGGCTGCGAAAATAAAATTATTTAATCTAATTTAATCTAATTTAATCTAATTAATTTATTCAACATGAAGATTCATGTACTTTCACACGTTGGTAAAGCGAAATATCGCGGCCAAACTTACTATCCAAACGCAATGCATTCCAGTCGAACTTCTTCCCCGGCTACTGGTGCTTCCGGAAACGCTTTTGGAAAATTATTAGGGAATTTCAACTGCTGGAAAGAGGCTGAAAAATTGAGAGTTATTATTGAGAGTTTTATAATTTCATTTTCTATTTTGTTAAATCTTCATAAAATAAAGTAATCCGAAAAATTACAGTGCATATCCACCCTTAACGGAAAGAACGGTCCATTACGTCCAGTATCGGATGCGACGCTCTGAACATTACACGAATAATTTCCGCGATCGATCGTTTCCAACGCAGAGAAATAGAGCGCTCCGTCGTGCGAGACGAATACACGTTTATCCTCTTCAACGAAATTGGGAAAGTAATCGCGCGCCCAATAATACTTGACGCCCGGAAAGTGCTGCGGGGGATCGCAGTAAACCGCCTTGCCCCAGTGATTATCTCCACGTTCCTCGGAACGTTTCAAATTAAACTCCAGGATGTATCCAAATGACAGTTCAACGCTTTCGGAGATGATGGTGCCAAATTTGTTAGCTGCCTTGCAATGATACGAACCACGATCTTCTGTCTGTAAGTAATGAATAAAAGCATTAATATTCATATACACATAATTTAATACAAATTTCTAAAATAATATTTTTAATACAAAATGAAAATGATACCTGTTCCGGTTCGTAAATGATCAACGTTCCACCGCTCACGGTATACCTGTTATTTGTAAGAGGATTTATTTTGGTTGCGATGAGTCGATCGTTCTCATAATCCTCCTTGAACCATTCATACGTGGGAGTGGGATAGCCGCCTGCCAGACAGCTTAACGAGACGTCGTTGCTTATTCTTCTTTTTGAGACGTCAAACACCTTACTCATGGGCTGCTTTATGAAGTACGGCCCCTGTGGTATCTGAAGGGGATTGTCCACCTCGATTCCATATTGATAAGTACGATCGTCGTCCACCAGATTGTGGAGAGTGGCAATAGGTGCTTCAC
Source organism: Tetramorium simillimum (assembly GCA_011636635.1). Lineage (NCBI taxonomy): Eukaryota > Metazoa > Arthropoda > Insecta > Hymenoptera > Formicidae > Tetramorium > Tetramorium simillimum. The sequence continues at coordinate 1,450 of VBVQ01000450.1, read as the reverse complement.
AGATGTACAACAGCTCTTCTCTATCGGTGACCTTCTCCAGTCCCCAACGCTGGAGACTATTGGAGTACGAGTACGCCAGGTTATCTCTTCCCAGTATGTTGTCGTTGGGCTCGGGCAAAAAGGCGTTGTCCATGTTTATCAGCGTCGTACTATCAGCTTCATTTATCCACAGGCCATTCTGGAGTTTTGCTCCAGTGTACCACCTGCGATGCTGTGGATCCTGCCACAACAGCTGATAGAGTATAAACCCGTGCTCCTCCACCGAGTTGATAGTAAGCAGATCGCTCTGGAACGCCTGGCAATTTCTGCGCGCCTCTTCCCGCGGTCTCAGCGGGCTCTTGATGAAACGGTAACATGATTCTTGAAACCGTATCCAGTGCTGGGGGCACTCGTAGAGTTGTTGTTTCCACAGAATGTTTTGTGCGAACGCGGGAAGCGAGGAGATTAGCGAGAACGCCGCGATGATTAATAAGCGTGACATCATTCCGAATATCTCATATGTATACAATTGGCATTTTATGATTCCCGTGAGATTGTAATATTGTTATTAATCTTGATTGTGAATATTACAACATTGAAATCATTGCAATTTTGGGAAATAAAACATAACTCGCCTCTCGAGAGATACTCTGTAGACAACCACTTTGTTGTTAATTACTGCAGCCTCGTTGACACTTTTCGACGTCCAGTAACTCGATTACGGTGTTTGCTGTGAACGTAGGATAAATAGGTTATGTTCACTTGATTGTGTTAGATATTATATGGCAAATAAAGTTTTTAGAAATACAAATAATACAAATAATAAAATAAAAAGATGCGTTAAATAAAAGCACGAACATCAAATCACAGTCGCGATGTTACATAGCCAGACACTCCCTGTGACGAATGGTAACGGAAACCAACGAGCGTCGACGAACGTTGAGTTTGTTCTTCGTCGCTGCACGGTCTGCACCTCAAGTACTTTTTGCACTTATAATAATAATATAATAATATTATATTTTAATAATATAATAATATAATATTTAAGATCATCTTAAGCCGTTGATTCTTGTAATTAAAGTCTTATATGAGGTTTGTCGAAAACGAACAAACCTATGGTTCTGACGCAAGACGCTCATTTTCAGCGGCAAAAGACGTCACGTGACCAAAAATAAAGATACTGATTCGTCAATTTTAGTCACGTGACGTCTTTTGATGCTGAAAGCGTCGAGCGTCACCGTGAAAAGGTTCCTTTAGTCTATAGGTTTGTTCTTTTTCGCTGCACTGGTTCTGCACTGGTTCTAAACTTGAACTGAGCTGAACTGAACTGAACTGAAAAGTCCGGCACTAGTTCAGTGTACAACCAAAGTTAAATAAAACGCCATAGTGCAGTAAATAACATGGCGCATCACATGGAATTGTTTGATTCTTCAGATGAAGACGATTTTATTGCAATACCACCGTTACCACC